>JABUQX010045646.1:0-23135 GCA_015478945.1 Trachelipus rathkii
GAGCCCAAAATCTCAAAGATCATCAATCGGCGCCTTCCAACAACGGTAGGCAGCGCAAAGAACAGCATGCCATTTCCCCCAATTAGGCCGTATTCAGATACCAAACCAGTTGGCTGGCCCGCTCCCTGAAGAGATACATGCATCTCCCCTATAAGGAGATGCATTATTACCTGGGTTTCATAACACGCACGCTGTCTTTGGAAAGACAGTCTAGGGGATTTCGTCTTGGCAACTCTTCGTCCTTCTCAATAATTACTTTCTCCCCATCTTTCAGCTGCTCTTCGAATTGTTGCCGTCACTCACTATAAGCTTTATCTTTTAAAAGACTCTCCCTCTGACTCTCCTGTTCTCACCCCCCCCCCACCCCACCCCCCCACTTTACACGTCGCTTCACACATTTTTCATTTCCTTTTACATATTATCTTAATATTTATATATCTCTGTCTACAAAATTTATTTCACAATTCTAAAAACATCATTATCCCAACATAATTTTATTACTGCACACATGAGATTCATATCATTATGCCTGATTTAATATTTAAAAAATATGTATATAAATTATAGTTTATCGCTAATAGTTAGGGGAAAAATAATTACATCCACAGTTAATATATTTCGCGAGAGACCCGAGGGACGTATACCTTCCACTCAATAAGCAATATAAAAATATTATATAAGTCATTTAAATATCCTTTGAAAACACTGTATAATATATATATAGTAATCATAAATTTATATATCCAGAAAGTTTGACTATAAGATACAACGCCCCCAGTAATCCCCGTTCACCCGTATTATAACACAAGTTCATATAAATAGTTGAATATAATAAGAGAAAAGTAAGAGATATTATGAACGCCTGACACCCCGGAAGGGAGTGTCAAGAGAGAAGAAAGAGAGGAAAGAGAAAAAGGACAAGCCACAGATTGCTTAACAAAATAAAAAACTTCATCTCAACACAAATTATACAGAATACGTCAAATCGTCATGGCACTCATCGCACAAAATACATAACTCCACAACTCTAAGTAAAACTAGAACATATTAAACAAGACAATAAAAATATTTAATTGTCATATAGTAAAATATTTTGAACAAACTTCACACCATAAATACATAACACAATACTTGTTATCATACACAAAAATTAACTCTACGCATTCGACCAGCACGTGCGCTGAACTCATACTCCTCTGATCACTCTTCGTCTTTTCCTCTCTTATCTCCCTTCACCCGCTCGTCCTCCTCGACCTCTTTTCATTCTGTTAGATTGGGCCCACCCTCTCGGAGGTAATCCTCGACACTTCCTCTCAGGGTTCATATTCCGCTAACCTTCTGGGTTTATGTTACCTATTTATTCTATATCTTTTTTTTTTTTTTTCTTGTAACACTTTTCACCCTGGCAGCTCTATTTGCTTTACACTGTCATGTTTTGGCAAACAAGGCAACAATCAATGTTTGTCATATATACTCAAAGCACTCGACACCAATACCACATCCAAATGTTCCTATCTAGATCCCCTATATCGCGAACACAATTCTATCTTAAATCACGCTCGAACCCGTTCTCAAAATGTTCAGCCTCTACAACATATTTTCGATTTACATGGTGATGATGCGCTTCCCCTCGACCCACCGTTGCGTAAACCTCTATACAGACTGAGTTTACTGCTACACATCACTACCCGCCCACCACAAATAGCACCATAACCGAAAACCTCTAACCATTAATAAATCTAGCCATCAACAAAGGTGCCATAAAGCTGCAATAATCATTTCATTACAATAAAAATGAATAATAATAAAATACACAATAAATAATAATAAAATAATAATTAATATAATAAAAAATAATAAATACGAATAATGTAAATAATAATAATTATAAAAAAAAATAACCTAAAAATCATAAAAGAATAAAAACTCAGAAGTATCTGAATCCCAAATCACTCGCTATAATGTTAGGAGTCTATATTAATATATATATGTGCTGATTAAGCTAATCAGAAAAGCTTATAGCATGGGTACGATCTAGTGAGTGAGTATCACAGTAGTAATACCGAATAATTCCTGAAGCTACGTAAGCATAATAAGTCGGGTACAACTAAGGCGTAAAAAAAACTAATTCCTCTAATGAATCGTTTCACTCTTAAACGTCCAAAAATCAAGCTTCTACATCAATTATAATTTAATAGGGCACGTCCCCCTATATCAGTTGAACTACATCTATATATACGTAATGATTATAATACTACTCAGCCGTACTCGAATAGAACCATTTAGGTACCTAAAGTCTAGTCGTTAGCTCAGGATTACATATAAAGTCAACTAAGTGACGTTAAACACTATATCGGCTCTATCCTCTTCCGGGATATAGGTATATACTATATACTCACTACAATTACTAATACTACCAAGACGACATGGAGATAATCGCCTGTTATAAACAGTACTAACTAATAATCATATAACATATACCAAGTGGAAACTCGACTCTTATATATACTTATTTTGAGATGAAAGCCTTTAAAGATGGTCAAAAAACGTATAATCACACTCACAGGCCCCGCATCGGCCTGATATCATAAACTATACGAATCCTGCTTCCTGCACATGCAATTACATTAATTATTTAGTACCCACTATCAGATTATGATAGATTCTTGTAATTTCAAAAAATATGAATGATGTATCATATGATTTTAAATATCGAAAGCATGTAATAGAGTTCAAAAAGTGAAGTTGAAAATATTTATAAGTTTATTTTGAATATTAATATTAACACTTTTAAGCTTTAATGAAGGAAACGAAGTATTTTAATGGTAACTTGAATGGTTAGCAGAGCTTAGAGCTAGTACCATTTTGCGCTAAATTTCACAAGTGCATAATATAAGCACTTACCCAATATACAGTACGTGCCCAACCCTACTATGAAATATAATAAGAAAGATATATAATAATGAACATATAATTTAAACCCGTATAGCGTATTGAACGTAAGATATATGCATATATATACAATCAAAATATCTTAATGAGTGATAATACCACAAGATTATTCCATTATTAAGCTCTAATATATTCGTAAAATAATTTATATCAAAAAATGATATTAAATATATAATATTATTAAGAATAAAAATCGAAAGGAAAAAGACTTATTAATAAATAATTATAAATAAATTAAATATATATATATATATATATTGCTATATATATTATATTACTATAATAATAATAGTTATATAATTATTAATATATATACTATCTATATACATTCTATATATATATAAACGATATTTCTATTTATACAGTGTGTTTTACAAAAAGTGAAAGAAACACACAAAAGTAAAAAGGGTTCAAAAGAAATAATTAGCTGAGACATGCAAGGGCAATTTATCCGAGCGGATGGCATATGTTGATTTATTATCTGCGAATATAATATGCGACGTTATTATATAATATATATAATACTATATATAAATAATAGATATAAAAATATATTAATATAAGATATATTTAATAATATATAAAACATTAATTAATTATATATAATATATATATTATAAATTATATTAATATATATATATATATAATATATTATAATTATAATATATAAATATTTCGAGTTTAGCCACTAAATCAATCAATATAATTTATTACAGGGTGCATTTATACGTGAGGATCCCAACATCAAATTACTACATAAGCCCACCAACCGCTTATTCCCCAAACCTCCGACCTTAATGAAAAATATATTTTACAAGGTATTATCTATATATCTATCTTTGCTACAGTATTGAAATTCAAATGATAGGAAGTTCTTCGCTGAACAACCAATTTTTTCTGAACTTTCTCTGAAAGATGTTCTTCTTTCAACTATATTAACCTAAGTACACTGCTAATAATATTACCGTACTCACATATTAACACGTAATTGTAAGAGACAGCCAAGTATTCCTTAGCAAGTTACAAAGCGTGGTAAAACATTCGCTAACTATTCCCCTAAACTTCAAATAATAGATCTTAATCTAATTTTATGTTATCTAGCGTTTCTTATTGTAAGTTTTCACAATCATATTGCCTATCATACATCTTATTATAGATAAATCCGCGTCTTATTCAACTACTCTGAGACTGAAATATTATCTTCACAGTTGAATTGATCATTTAATAAACTGGTATACATAATCGTGATCTGTATCAATGTTGATTCGTGTTCCTTAATGAGTAGTGGTCATTATTACAATTCTGATTGAAGTTTCAACTCAATACAAGTACATTTAACTTTTCTAATGTAGTATCCAAAACAACATTCCACTCAAACTAAACAGTCAGGTATGGTATCATTACAGTAAGTCAATCTTTTATATACCTATAGGAAGAGATCTATATCCTACAAGATACCAAATGCGTTTTAGCTCTAACTTACTACTATATTTTCAAGACAATTTTTATATACCTCAAGCATATTACGTTAGAAATAGACTGGATCCTAAAATTCGTTCCATATAAACGTCAAATTAATGTATTTCGCATCGTCAGACAGCAATCTTTTTAAGACGGCACGAAATTTATTTTGTATAGACATCCATATATCCCATCACTCTTTGACTTCAAAGTATATAAACTTACATGCATCTCAGGATCATGTTTCATCATATATAAAAAAGATTTCTTGAACAACTCAATAAATATAATATTACAAATTACTTCACACAAATAAACTCACAATATAAATAATCCGATCACATCCGCATTGCAAAGACTCGGTCAATGCGACTGTAATAATGTGCCGTCTATGGGAATATCACCTGCATCACGAAAACGCAATTATATATATATTACAACTTAAAAATAATCATATATATTATATATAAATAAAATTAACATTAAATTATTAGATATTAAAAAAAAAAAACAATAAAAAATACAAAAAAAAATAGAAAATAAAAATATATATAATATTAAAGGCCAATAAAACGATTGATTTTAATACATTTTAATTAAAAATATATATATACTAATTTATCAGATATTATAGCCAAAATAGTATATTGCTGGTGTAAAGATATGGAGAAAAAAAAAATAATGAAGAGCAAGTGTAACGGATATGATAATTAAAAAAATTATTAATATAAGGAAAAATCGTCTGCCCGCTACTGCTGTCTCAAAGAGGCTACTTAAAAGGACATCGGTAATGTCGTCCCCAGTCCCCTGTCCCACCATCTACCATAACATTTGCCTTATATCACAATATTATATGGAGTATATAGATAATAATAATATAATATGATATTATATAGTATATAATTAAAAAAATAACTTTTCATATATCTCTCTCTCTTTCTACTCTCTTTCTCTCTCTACTCTCATTATCTCTCATCTCTCTATACTCACTCTCTGCTCTCTCTCATCTCGCTCGCTCTCTCTACTTCTTCTCATTCTCTACTCTCTCTCTCTCTCTCTCTCTCACCTTACGAACATTACATCTATCATAATATATACAATATCGCTAACAGAGAGCAAATCATAAGCAGAATGTAATACAGATAAGAAGTCGATTAACTCACAATCACCTCTAGACAGTAAATGAACCCACAAAAAGTAAGAAAAGTTAAATCCGGTGATATAAGGCTCTGTCGCAATAACTCTTATGTTATAAATATTTATCAATATATATTTAATGTATTAGCTCATACAGAAAGTTGATTACGATAAATATTGACCAAGAATCATACAAATGAGACCAGATACAGAGAGTATGGATACATAAGTAAAAGTCACCAGTTCAATAACTTTCTATTACTAAATGTAAACTCATATCTGACCTTTCTGGTACAATATATATATAAACTAATTATAAAGTATTTATAATAACTAAATCTCCGAGTTTAGAGGATATCAAAAACTATTATTAAAAGAATTATGTAAATAACCAAATTATAGAGAACCAGGTAATTATAGATGTGAGGAGAGTGGGAATACCACTTATAATTTAATTTAGACCATCATAACTAACCGGTGTTGGTTGGAATTCAAAAATTCAGGAAGGAAAGTTAGATATTATGAGTATATAAACTAGACAAACGAGAGACTTATACTTAACAAGAAATGAGGCACAAACCGAATAATAACAAGGAAATGTTACCGAGGTATTAAAAAGCTTAACAAAGGAAACAAATGCGAGGTACTTTTATTAATACCATAGTGAGATTTTGTTTTTCAATGAAAAATATAAGGCGATAAAATTAAATTATACAATGTTATTACCAACAATCAAATAAACAGGGCCAACCGGTGGGATGTGATAAAACTGGTTTAAACATAATATAAATAAAATTCATAAAATTTTATTGCAAATGTAACAATGTATTATTTATTTTAATTTACAAATAAAAACTTCTAAAACTAAATATACTGTCCAAACGGACATCAAAAAATCATACGAAAAATTCTAGACTCCATATTTATCTTCTTGAAGGATGGGAATTCTTTAAATAATAAATGTTCACTATTACTCAGCTGCTCAAAGAGCAATGGAAAAGTTCATCGAAAATTTTTCAACACTATTACCTGAATTGGGATTCCAGAAATTGGGATTCCACGTACTCATGTAACAGGGGAAAAGCCGAGGGAAATGAATGTATTAAGGCATATTTTTAAATGGCTGGGGAAATGAACGAAACTAATGTGAAGAGTACTAATGAGTTTATATAATAAATGTAATGCAAGCAAAAAAATTACTTTTTTCCAATAAAAGTGAGCAATGAACTAATTTGACAAATTGATCGGCTAACTTTTTTCATATGAAGAAGGGTATAATATGTTCCAATAACAGAAATAAATCGTCACAACTTTTACTATACAGGGTAAATCGAAACGTCTTCTTTGCTCTTCTCAATGATTTTTATCCGATATTTTTGTATTGATTGTAAACCCTTCTTCAATCATACTTTGCCATTCACTATTCCCAAACTTCGAGCGCCAACACCAACTATCTACTCCTCGATTCTCTAGTTAAATCCCTATAGTCAATTCTAAAACTTTAACCTTTATCCTCATTTCTCTTTTTCAGTTTTAACTCTTCAAACGATCTACATTATCGTATCTACATTATCACTAAGTATGATAATTTCATAATCTTTCAGAGCCATTGTTAAAACTCAAACTGTGTTTAGGCTTTAGGTATATATTTTCTGCTGGACATTTATGCTTACGATTTCGGATCCAAATGTGAAAACCTTTTTCATACTTATCATTAAACTGTCATAAAATAAACATACTGAGCATTAACTTCAAACTTTTCTTTTAAGCACTGCTGTAATACCATCCAATCTTTGAGTGTTAATAGCACCTTTCTTTTTTTACACTACCAAAATTCAGCATACAAGGTATACTAAATAATCCAACATATTCTGCTATTTCTTTCAATGCCTCGAAGTACTATCTTTATTTTTTATAACAATATCACTTTCAGTCATTATGACATTTTGCGAATAATGTTACTCAGTGATTGCAGCTGTAATACACTACTTAAAATCTTTATTTTTATAAAATATAAAAAAGGGTTTCAGAGCAATTTCCCGACATTTATTTCTTAATAAATATATTATTATTTCAAGGTAAAAGTTTATCACACAAAAAATCTTTATCTATTAATCTAACATGTAGCTAACTCATTTTAAAACTTTTTTCCAAAGTCGAATTCTTT
This sequence comes from Trachelipus rathkii, assembly GCA_015478945.1. Taxonomy (NCBI): domain Eukaryota; kingdom Metazoa; phylum Arthropoda; class Malacostraca; order Isopoda; family Trachelipodidae; genus Trachelipus; species Trachelipus rathkii. The sequence continues at coordinate 7,718 of JABUQX010045646.1, forward strand.
TAGCGAGTTATAATGTACAAATTCCAACTTGTATTAAAATATTAATTCCTTTTGTACCATTGGTTTCATTTTTCTCCTTTTATTTTCTGTGAACAAATTTACAAAGTAATTTATTTTTTTCTCCAAAAATTTCTTTTTCCTGAACTGCAATTACCTTTCTTCATCTTGAAATCCTCAAGTAGTTAATTTATCGAGTGAAACAAACATTTTTATAACTGTACATCAATTGTTACAACACATGACTGCAATTTTTAAATACACTTACAAACACTTACACTTTTATGATAATATATATATATGATTTATATATATATATATATTATATATATATATACTATATATATATATATATATATATATATATATATATATATATTATAATATTAATATATATATATATATATATATATATATAATAATATTATATATATATATATATTATATATATGTAGAAAAAAGAAGGGTACAAACCTAAAGATGGGAAGGTAAAGACTAACGCAAGAGTGTATATGGCTGAGAGCCAAACAAGAGATTTCGAGGTTAATGAATAAGACGAGGAAGGAGATTGAATATATGATAGAGAATTTTCCCATCCAAAAGAGAAAATAGAAAAACAAACTTGATAAGGAGCATCCAAATCATCAAAGCTCCCTTTAATAAATCAAAATCCACACAAATGAATACATCTTTAAATCCCACTAATACCATTCAAACTCCCTCAACACTTATATATATATATATATTATATAATATATATATATATATATATATATATATATATATATATATATTATATATATATATATATATATATATATATATATATATATATATATATAATAAAAATATAATTTTCATATATATATAAAACGGTAGAAATAAAAGTAAATTAATATAAATTTAGCTATATATATATTATATATATATATATATATATTATATATATTATAATATATATATATATATGTGTAATAATGTACATGTGTGCAAATACATATATATCATATATATATATATATATATATATATATACTTACAATGATTTAGAAGTTTCAGTCCTGCAAAAGCATCTCCAGCAATGCTTGAAATTTGATTGTTGCTTAAATCTCTGAAAATAATAATAATAATAATAATAAAATAATAATAATAATAATAATAATAATAATAATAATAATAATAATAATAATAATAATAATAATAATAATAATAATAATAATAATAAATGATGTTATTAAAAAAAAAAAACTGTCCTCCCCCAGGAAGGTCATGGCCTTCTAGGAAAACCACGACCTGTCAGTGGGACCCATCGAGAAAGGTCCTTGGGTTACATGGGCCTAACGGCTAAATCCGCTGGCTGGCCAGGCCTATCGCGGATACCGGGAAGTTTTCCCATTAGTAGCAACTACCAAATGTAACTCATTAAACGTATGAGTGGGAACGAAAGTTAGAGTTAATAGAGAATAGCTCACATTCTCTCGCTCCACCCAGTCTCGAACCTGGGCCCTCTCGCTTTTATATTTGCTTTTATACTATTATATATCTCTTAACTCATTTGATATTTAAGTTATTAAAATATTAACAGACTCGGAGGAAATTTTTAATATATATATATATATATATATATATATATATATATATATATATTATATATATATATATATATTATATATATATATATACTATATATATATCTATATTATTATATATATTATATATTATATATATTATATATCATATATATTATATATATATATATTTTGCACACTCCACAAGGAAAATAAAAAGAGAAAAGTTACCAAGCACTTTCGTGTTTTTCAATACTATATAATGTATATATATATATATATATATATATTTATATCTATCAAAATCTCCCATATATATATATATATATATACCTATATATAATATATATATATAATATAATAATTTATATATATATAATATATATATATATATATATATATATATATTATATATATATAATATATATTTATATTTACATCTTGAAAATGTGTTGAAAAACACGAAAGTGCTTGGTAACTTTTCTCTTTTTATTTTCCTTGTGGAGTGTGCAAAAATATATTTCTCGTGCAAAAGAGAATAAATTTTAAACATATATATATATATATATATATATATATATATATATTATATGTATATTATAGATAGATATATATATATATATATATATATTATATATATATAATATATATATATATATATATATATATATATATATATATATATATATATATATATATATCAAATCTCTACAATAAAAATTCGGCTAAGGTGTGAATTCTTCAAACTTCGGTTCTTAATCCAGAGATTTCCATTGTTGGAATTTGATTTTAAAAAAGATTACCAGAAATATAAATGCCTTAAATGTAAATTTGCCTTTTACTGTAATACAGTTCCTATATATGTTTGGGCTGTGTCCTACGCTTTTTACTTTGAATACATTTTTTGAAAAATATTGTATGTACGCATGTCCCTGAAGTCCTATTTTGTAACAGATGTTTTAAGAAGAAATTATAATGAAATACTGTCATTATAAATGATGAAACCAAAAATTTTGGTGGAAGTCATCAGGACAGCAAAGTTTAGAACAGTGTATATGGTATGCTTGAAACGAAGCTATAAAAACGATCTCCTCTACTGGAATATTATAGCAGCTAATACTAACGCATGCTTGAACAAATGAAGCCGCGTTATTTGTCATTTTAAATAAAATATGATATTTTATTGTGCAAATAATTCATTTATAATCCGGCTCAAATAGAATTCCTTGAATTCACCGAAAGTCCGTTGCAAAAAGAATATTGCAAGAGAAAGAACAAAAGTAAGCTGGCGTTATTACTAACTACATGAATACCTGAATGGAATGAGGAAAATAATACAACTATTTATACAGAAATATTCATTTTTGAGGTTTCAGTTGATAAATACAAGAAAAAGGACGCCTTAAAAATGGAATCATATTAAAAGGAAATTATTAAACAAGAGCAGGGAAAAGAAAGATAAAGAAAAAATTGACTACTTCTACACAAAGGTTCAAATTGCAAAACGATGAAACGGCTCAACGGTTTTTATATATTATATATATATAATATATATATATATATAATAAATATATATAATATATATATATATATATATATATATATATATATATATATATATATATATATATATATATATATTATATATATATATATATATATAATATATATATATATATATATATATATATATATAATATATAAATATTTAAATATTATAATATATATATATTAGAAATGGTACAAAAATAAAGAAAAAAAATGTTTTGTAATTAAACTTTTAACATTAATGAAATGGTTATGACGAATTCCGTCTTAATCTTCGCAACTTTAAAACGTTTCCTCCTTGACTCTTAAAGATTTTTATTTTAATAATAATAATGAAAAAAATAGCAGAATTTTTTTTATTTTATTTAAATTTTTATGCAGAATATATATATATATATATATATATATATATTATATATATATATATATATATACATACTCTCCTTATATACATATATATATATACTATATATATATATATATATATATATATATAATATTATATAATATATATATTAATATATATATATATATATAATATATATATATAATATATATATATATATATATATATATTATAATATTTTGTTTAAAGCAACTTCTCTCCTCCCCTCAAGTTTCTAAAATTATATAGAACTTATTTTAACACCACTAAAATACATGAAACACGAAAGAGTCAAAAGTTAAAACGATAATAAGTTAAAAATCATATATATATATATATATATATATATATATTAATATATATATATATATATATATATATATATATTATATATATATATATATATATATATTATATATATATATATATATATATATATATATACTATATATATATATATAAACTTAATCATTCAGACTTTTATTTTTATTGTAAAACGTTTTAAATTGATTCGTCAGAATTTTTAGTAATGACATAGCATAGGTTTATAACTATATTTGTATTATTCTTATTAATTATTTATTATTATTTTATTATTATTATTATTATTATTATTATTATTATTATTATTATTATTATTATAATATAATATATTATATATATATATATATAATATATATATATATATATATATATATATATATATAATATATATTATATATATATATATATATATATATATATATATATATAGTAGTATAGGGTGGACAACTGACGGCCAAGGTCACGGCCAGAATGTTGCAAAGCAATGTTGCATGCAATGTTGCAAGCAACATTTTGCAACATTGGTTTTTCAAGCTTGACGTGTCAAGGTTAGGGTTTTTAAGGTCGGTGAGACCGAATTTAAGGTCTGGAAGACCGACTTCCGAGGTTCTGAGCCTTGAACTCAAAGGGTTTTAGCCCCAAAAAGGGGCGGAGCCCCCAAAAGGGGACTTTTTTGGTTCCTAGAAGGTTTTAAATGATCGGTAGATCATTTTTGATGGTTCCAATCGATTTATCGTGATCGATTACCCCTAAATCGATCTTTAAATCGTCTTTCTACGTGCTTTGGTTGACTTTTGCACTGAAAATGTAAATCGAAAGAAAATAATTACAATAATAACAATTCGATTAATCGTTGTAGTAATGCCCCCCCACCTGGGCGATGCCAACCTTTTTCGATATGAAGAATAGAGGATATTTTTGCTTCAAACTTGGAATATAATCTATGTATGTGATAAACTGATCCCACGCGAGTTTTGGTGACCGTAGGTCACCCCTAAGGGGGTGCTGCCCCCTTAGCGCCAAGGTCAAATTCGTCCTGAAAACCATGTTAGGCTTAACGTATCGGAATGAAACGGTGGGACGCAGAGAGACGTAATCTCGTCGGAGACGAGATTACGTTCCTCTGCGTCTCCCCGTAAGGGGGGACGTAGCCCCCGTAAAAATTAAAAATGATCGTAGAAGACTGAAACTTGGAGGCTGGGTTGAGGAGTCGGAGTGTGAAATTTGGTGAGTGGATTCGGATTCGGATTCGGAGTTCAGGGACCCCCCGGAGGTGGGTCTCTAGTTTGAAAAAAAAAGGAAGAAGAAATGCATGGAATGCAAAAAGAGGAAGAAGAAGAAGAAGAAAGGAAGAAGAAGAAAGGAAGAAGGAGGAAAGAAGAGGGAAGGAGAATGAGGAAGGAGGAAGGATTCAGAGTTGGTAGTGTCACCGGTGCTGGAGCCGGTGCGCTGCCGACATAGTAAACATTCATTTAATAATACAAGATCATTACTGTTTACATAACTGCTTCTGTTCTAAGATGTACATATTGTCAATTGCATCGCATCTTGCAGAGATAACCTTTATTTTCTAAACGTTGAAGAATAGCATTTACATTTTCAAATCTCATTTCTTTTTATAAAAACGTTAACTAAATTAATTTTTTTCCTAATTGAAAACATGCATAAGACTGTTTACATTTTTTTTATAAGTTTTTATTTTACATTTATACTTTGTGTTTAATTTTATTATTTTAATTTTAATTTTTTTATTTTTTATTTTTAAATTTTAATTTTTCTAACTTTATTTTTATTTATTTTTTTTTTTTTTTTATTTTTTCATTAATTTTTTTTTTTATTTACTTTTCTAATTTTTTTTTTTTTTTTTGGTAAGTTTTATTTTGCATTTATACTATGTTTAATTTTTTTATTTTAATTTTTTATTTTTTTTATTTTTTTTTTTTAATTTTCTAAACTTTATTATTTTTTATTTAAGTGTTTATTTTAGATTTATACTGTGTGTTTAATTTTTTTATATAAGTTTTATTTTGCATTTATACTTTGTGTTTAACTTTATTATTTTAATTTTAGCTTTTTGTTTTTTTTTTTCTAACTTTATTTTTTGAAATAAGTTTTTATTTTACATTTATACTTTGTGTTTAATTTTTTTTAATTTTTTTTTTTTTTTAAATTTTTTTTTATTTTAAATTTTTTTTTTTTTTTTTTATTTTTTTTTTTTTATTTCTTTAAAACTTTTTGTTTTGTTAAATTTTTTTTTATACTTTTCATGTTATAACGTAAAAAATTTACGTTTTTTACATACCCTAAATCAGTAGTCAATCAGTAAATCAAACCACCATCCACCCACCCTCCTGACCAGTTGTGATCTATTGATCTATTGATCTATTGATTAAGGTCAAATTTTTTACTAAAATTGTCAAGTTTTACAATACCCAAAAGCAGTAAATCACTAAATCAAAAACCACCATCCACCACCCTCCTGCCCAGTTGTGATCTATTGATCTATTGATCTATTGACTATTGATTTAAAGTCAAATTTTTTTTTACTAAAATTGTACATGTTTTACATACCTAAATCAGTAAATCAGTAAATCAAACCACCATCCACCCATCCTCCTGACCAGTTTGTGATAATATTGGATCTATTGATCTATGATACTTACTTGATCTATTGATTAAGTCCAAATTTTTTAGCGTAAAATTGTCCTGTTTTTACATACCCTAAATCAGTAAATCAGTAAATCAAGCACCCAACCTACCCTCCTGTCCAGTTGTGATCTATTGATCTATTGATCTATTGATCTATTGATCTATTGATTTAAGTCAAATTTTTACTAAAATTGTTCATGTTTTACATACCCTAAATCAGTAAATCAGTAAATCAGTAAATCAAAACTACCCTCCTCAGCCTTCCGTGATCTATTGATCTATTGATCTATTGATCTAATTGATTCAAGTCACATTTCGAGTATCATTTTTGGATAAACATAACATAAAATCAAGTTCTTTATACAAACATCAATCAATATATGTTGACGTAACAAAGTTTTCACATTAATAAAGCTTACTTAGTATCATCTGAACTATGAATATAACCCCCCAAAGACAAACTTAGCACATCTTAAACAGGAATAAACTGTTAACGTTAAACAAAGTTTCCACACTTAACACCCATAAAAGTAACTAACATAACATCCAAAAACGTAACTTAATTCAACACTTTTGTCAAGCATGTCTCTAACATTGTTCACAACACACACACACACACACACACACACACACACACACACACACACATAGGAATATTTGCTAACGTAACAAAGTTTTCACATTAATAAAGCTAACATAGCATCACCTGAATTAAAAATACACCTTTTCTAACATATCACTGGATATTTTTTTACATTAACATAGTAACATTTAAACAAAATTTACCACAACCAATGTGTAATTGAAAGTACTGAAATCAAAGGAAAATACTCCTAACTTTACAAGTTATCACATTAAAGAATATGCATAGCATCATCTGAAACTTAAGAAAAATAATGTACAGCGGACAAACCTTGACACACTTTAAAACATGAATAAGCAGTCCAACATTAACAAAGGTTCCTCACTTAACAACAGTAAGTAACTAACATTACATCCAAAACGTAACCTAGTCACACTTTTTTTTTTTTTTTTTCAAGCATATCTTAAACTTATCAATAATAAATAATGACATACACAACACACACACACACACACACACACACACACACACACACACACACACACACACACACACAAAATTAAACAAAGTATAAATGTAAAATAAAGTTAGAAAATTAAAAATTAAAAAAATTAAAAAATTAAAAAATTAAAATAAAAAAAAAAATTAAACACAAAGTATAAATGCAAAATAAAACTTACCAAAAAATAAAGTTAAAAAAAAAATAAATTTAATAAAAAATAAAAATAAAAAAAAAAAATAAAAAAAAAAAAAATAAAAAAATAAAAAAAAAAAAAAAAAAAATAAAAAAAATAAAGTTAGAAAAATAAATTTAAAAATAAAAAATAAAAAATAAAAAAATTAAAATAATAAAATTAAACACAAAGTATAAATGTAAAATAAAAAACTTATAAAAAAATAGTAAACAGTATATGCATGTTTCAACTTAGAAAAAAAAAATATATTAGTTAACGTTTATAAAAAGAAAATGAGATTTGAAAATATAAATGTTAGTCTTCAACATTTATAAAAACGGTTTATCTTTCAAGATGCAATGCAATTAATGACATGCACATTGTTTGTACAGAATCAAGTTATGTGAACAGTGTGTAATGAACCTAAGATAGATGACAAACTCACCACAACACACACACACACACTTCATATCTGTGTTAAATGCACCACACACACACATACACATAAAATACACACGCACGCACATCTGCACACAACAGACTTGTTTCTAACATTTAAAAAAAAAATACACACACACACATACACAAAAACACACGACAGCACATACGTACATACGCTCCTTACCCCAGTTTTCACATAATAAAGCTACATAGCATCCACCAAGAACTAAAAATATAAATGTACAACGACAAACTAAAAAAAACACCTTAAGCACGAATAAAACTGCTACATTAAAAGTTTCCACACTTGACAACAGCAGTAACTTAAACACAGCATACAAAAAACGTAACCTATTTACAATTTTTCAAGCATGTCTTTAACATATCAATGTTAATTTTACATTAACATAGTAACATTTAACAAAGATTTATTCTTAATTGACACTATCTTCATCAAAGTGTCACTCGTTTCGAGTATAACATCATTTGACCTATGAATAAACGTAGACATTAGCAAAAAGTCTAGGGCAAACCTAACATTACTCAACAAAAACTTAACCTAGGCTCACGTTTCTAACACATCATCGTCAGTTAACACAGTAATATCTTACAAAAACTCATCATTTCTCTAACAAATCAGTGTTATTTTCCCACATTGTCAAGTAATATTTAACATAACGGTACCTAACTTACGAATAACAGTTTTTTTCAAAATAACCAAGAGTACTAAAGACACATTTACTTCCGTGAGAAAAACCCAGGGATGCGCCCCCTTGAAAGGGTGTGGAATCCTGCGAGGGGGAATCACCCCGAAGGGGTGTAAGCGGGCTTTTAACCCCCCGAAGGAGGGGAAAGGCTCAGCCCTTCGGGGCTGAGGGCTAACGCCCGCTTAACACCCCCCTTCGGGGTGATCCCCCCTCGCAGGATTCACACCCTTTCAAGGGGCGCATCCCCCTGGGTTTTCTCACGGAAGGTAATGTGTTGCTTTAGATACTCTTGGTTAATGAAAACTGTTTATTCGTAAGTTAGGTACGTTATGTTAAATATTACTATGACAATGTGAAAATAACAACTGATTTTGTTAGAGAAATGATGAGTTTTTTTAAAAGATATTACTGTGTTAACTGGCCGATGATGTGTTAGAAACGTGAGCCTAATGGTTAAGTTTTTGTTGAGTAATGTTAGGTTTTCCCTAGACTTTGCTAATGTCTACGTTTATTCATATGTCAAATGATGTTATACTCGAAACGAGTGACACTTTGATGAAGATAGTGTCAATTAAGAATAAATCTTTGTTAAATTTACTATGTTAAATGTAAAATTAACATTGATATGTTAAGACATGCTTGAAAAATTGTATTAAGGTTACTTTTTTTTTTCTGTGGGTTAGTTTACTTTGCCTGTTGTCAAAGTGTGGAACTTTGTTAAAATTTGTAAGCAGTTTATTCGTGCTTAAGGTGCTTTAGGTTTTGTCGTTGTACAATTATATTTTTAGTTCTGGTGATGGTTTTGTTAGCTTTATTATGTAAAACTTTGTTACGTTAAGCATATATTCCTATGTGTGTGTGTTCATGTGTGTGTATGTGATGTGATATATATATACATGGTGTGTGTGTGTGTGTGTGTGTGTGTATGTGGATGTGTGTGTGTGGTGTGTGTGTGTGTAATGTTGTTATGTGTGTGTGTCATTTATTCTTAGTTCATTACACTACTGTTCACATAACTGATTCCTGTTCTAACATGTACAATATCGTTCAATTGCAATTGCAATCTTGCAAGATAAAACCCGTTTTTTTTAATGTTTGAAGACTAACATTTATAATTTCAAATCTCATTTTCTTTTATAAACGTGCTAATATATTTTTTTTTTAGCTAAAGTTTAACTTGGTTTTTATTTGTTTTTATTTAGTATTAATTTTCTATATATATTTTAATTTTTATTTTTTATTATTTTAATTTTTAATTTTATTTTTTTATTTAAAAGTTATTTTCTAACTTTATTTTTTTTTTTTTTTTATTTGTTATTTTTTTATTTGTTATTTTTTCATTTTTATTTTTTTTTTTTTTTTTTTTTATTTAAATTTTTTTTTTTTCTAACTTTATTTTTTTGGTAAGTTTTATTTTGCATTTATACTTTGTGTTTAATTTTTTTTTTTTTTTATTTTTTTAATTTTTTTATTTTTTTATTTTTTTATTTTCTAACTTTATTTTACATTTATACTTTGTTAATTTTTGTGTGTGTGTGTGTGTGGTGTGTGTGTGTGTGTGTGTGGTGTGTGTGGTGTGTGTGTATTTTATTTATTTTTTGTTGATTTTTTGAGATATGCTTGAAAAAAAAAAAAAGTGTGACTAGGTTACGTTTTGGATGTAATGTTAGTTACTTAATGTTGTTAAGTGAGGAACTTTGTTAATGTTGACTGCTTATTCATGTTTAAGGTGTGTCAGGTTTGTCGCTGTACATTATTTTCTTAGTTCAGATGATGCTAAGTAATCTTTATTAATGTGAAAACTTTGTTACGTTAGAGTATATTCAATGATCAGTATGATAATTACACATGATTGTGGTAAATTTTTGTTAAATGTACTATGTAAATGTAAAATATCAGTGATTATGTTAGAAAAGGTGTACTTTTTAATCCAGGGTGAATGCTATGTTAGCTTTAATTATTGAAAACTTTGTTACGTTAGCAAATATTCCTATGTGTGTGTTGGTGTGTGTTGTGTTGTGTGTGTGTGGTGTGTGTGTGTGTGTGTGTGTGTGGTGTGTGTGTGGTGTGTGTGTGTTGTGTGTGGTGTGTGTGTGTGGTGTGAACAATGTTAGAGACATGCTTGACAAAAGTGTGAATAAGTTACGTTTTTGGATGTTATGTTAGTTACTTTATGGGTGTTAAGTGTGGAACTTTGTTAACGTTAACAGTTTATTCCTGTTTAAGATGTTGTCTAAGTTTTGTCTTTGGGGGTTATATTCATAGTTCAGATGTTGCTAAGTAAGCTTTTTTAATGTGAAAACTTTGTTAACGTTCAACATATATATTGATTGATGTTTGTATAAAGAACTTGGATTTTATGTTATGTTTATCCAAAATGATACTCGAAATGTGAACTTGAATCAATAGATCAAATAGATCAAATAGATCAAGGATGAACAGGAAGGTGGAGGGAGGGTAGTTTTGATTTACTGATTTACTGATTTAGGGTATGTAAAACGTTAAAATTTTAGTAAAAATTTGACTTAAATCAATAGATCAATAGATCAATAGATCAATAGATCAATAGATCAATAGTCACAACTGGACAGGAGGGTAGGTTGGGTGGCTTGATTTACCTGATCTTACTGATTTAGGGGTATGTAAAACATGACAATTTTTAGTAAAAAATTTGACCTTAATCAAATAGATCAATAGATCAATAGATCAATAGATCAAAAATGGAAAGGAGGGTGGTTGATGGTGGTTTGATTTACTGATTTTACTGATTTAGGGTTATGTAAAACATGACAATTTTAGTAAAAAATTTGACCTTAATCATAGATAATAGATCAATAGATCAATAGATTCATAGATCAGAGGGTGGTTTGATGGTGGTTTGATTTAGTGATTTACTGCTTTAGGGTATGTAAAACATACATTTTAGTAAAAAATTTGACTTAATCAATAGATCAATAGATCAATAGATACAAAGACCAACAGGCTGGAGGAAATGTGGTTTGATTTACTGATTTCTGATTTAGGGTATGTAAAAACGTAAATTTTTGCGTTATAAACATTGAAAAGTAATAAAAAAAATTTAACAAACAAAAAGTTTTAAAGAAATAAAAAAAAAAAATAAAAAAAAAAAAAAAATTTTAAAATAAAAAAAAATTTTAAAAAAAAAAAAAAAATTAAAAAAAAAAATTAAAAAAAAAGTATAAATGTAAATAAAAACTTATAAAAAATAAAGTTAGAAAAAGGGTAATGTTAAAATAATAAAAATTAAATAATAAAGTTAAACACAAAGTATAAATGCAAAATAAAAACTTATATAAAAAAATTAAACACAAAGTATAAATCTAAAATAAACACTTAGCTATATAAAAAAAATAAAGTTAGAAAATTAAAAAAAATAAAAAATTAAAAAATTAAAATAAAAAAATTAAACATAGTATAAATGCAAAATAAAACTTACCAAAAAAAAAAAATAAAATTAGAAAAGTAAATTTAAATAAAAAATTTATGAAAAAAAAAAAAAAATAAAAAAATAAAAATAAAGTTAGAAAAATTAAATTTAAAAATAAAAAATAAAAAAATTAAAATTAAAATAATAAAATTAAACACAAAGTATAAATGTAAAATAAAAACTTATAAAAAAATAGTAAACAGTATATGCATGTTTCAACTTAGGAAAAAATTATATTAGTTAACGTTTATAAAAAGAAAATGAGATTTGAAAATGTAAATGCTATTCTTCAACGTTTAGAAAATAAAGGTTATCTCTGCAAGATGCGATGCAATTGACAATATGTACATCTTAGAACAGAAGCAGTTATGTAAACAGTAATGATCTTGTATTATTAAATGAATGTTTACTAGTCGGCCAGCGCACCGGGCTCCAAAGACCGGTGACACTAACCAACTCTGAATCCTTCCTCCTTCCTCATTCTTCTTCCCTCTTCCTTTCCTCCTCCTTCCTTTCTTCTTCTTCCTTTCTTCTTCTTCTTCTTCCTCTGTTTTGCATTCCATGCATTTCTTCTTCCTTTTTTTTTCAAACTGAGACCCACCTCCGGGGGGTCCCTGAACTCCGAATCCGAATCCGAATCCAACTCCGTCTCCGACTCCGACTCCGACTCCTCAACCCAGCCTCCAAGTTTCAGTCTTCTTTTAATTTTTTACGGGGGCTACGTCCCCCCTTACGGGGAGACGCAGAGGAACGTAATCTCGTCTCCGACGAGATTACGTCATCATATAACTCACATCCAAATTTCATTCCGATACGTTAAGCCTAACATGGTTTTTCAGGAACAATTTGACCTTGGCGCTAAGGGGGCAGCACCCCCTTAGGGGTGACCTAGGGTCACCAAAACTCGCGTGGGATCAGTTTATCACATACATAGATTATATTCCAAGTTTGAAGCAAATATCTCTATTCCTTCATATCGAAAAGGGTGGCATCGCCCAGGTGGGGGCATTACTACAGCGATTAATCGAATGTTAATTATTGTAATTATTTTCTTTCGATTACATTTTCAGTGCTAAATGCCAACCAGAGCACGTAGAAAGACGATTTAAAAATCGATTTAGGGGTAATCGATCACGATAAATCGATTGGAACCGTCAAAAATGATCTATCGATCATTTAAAACCTTCTAGGAACCAAAAAAGCCCCTTTTGAGGGGCTCCGCCCCCTTTTGGGGCTAAAACCCTTGAGTTCAGGCTCAGAACCTCGGAAGTCGGTCTTCCAGACCTTAAATTCGGTCTCATCGACCTTAAAAACCCTAACCTTGACACGTCAAGCTTGAAAAACCAATGTTGCAAAATGTTGCTTGCAACATTTGCAACATTGCTTTGCAACATTCTGGCCGTGACCTTGGCCGTCAGTTGTCCACCCTATACTACTATATATATATATATATATATATATATATATATATATATATATATATATATATATATATATATATATATATATATATATATATATATATATATATACTGTCTAAAAACAAAGAAACTCCATACAACACAAAACAAAGCCCTAAGAACCATAGCAGGATATACATCAACTACACTACAACAACACGTACACGAAGAAACCAAAATACTACCATAGACCACATAACCATGGACATGATAGACAACCACAATTCCGTTGCAAACTTGACAATCCTGAACACTCATGCCACAATGCCCCTCTCCAACGACCCATTTCCCATAAGCTAAAACAACCTCCTTCTTCACCAGCTCTATATTACGAACAAATTTTGAACAATATTCCATCTCCACCACACAACACATCATACACCAAACAAATCCACACGACACTAACAGAAAACTAACTAAGACGCAGACCACCAAACAACTTTTTTAAACAAACATATACAGAAATAGCACAGAAATTCCAACTCCCACGCAAGAACTAGCGAGACATCCTTGGCCAAATAAGATGCGGCCTACACGCCTGCCTCAATATTACAAACAACATTTTTGAACTCACCAAACCATAACAAATATCTGTTTCAGAAACTGTAACCAGGTCCCAGAAAACACATCCCACTTTCTACTCTCCTGTCTATCTAACTCTCAACCCAGAGCAATCTGGAACATTTCAACCCTGGAAGATCTTTGGAAGGAGGCCGGTTGCGTCGGCAGGAATTTGGACGCCGGTAATGACCTCTCCCATGATGGGGTGGTCAGAGGTAGTGAGAAAGTAAAAAAAAAAAAGTAAAAATATAAATAATATATATATTTAAATATATATAAAACTACATATTTTTATTTATTATAAATTTAAATTATATATAAGTATTCAAATATTTATATACATATATATATATTATATATATATATATTTATATATATTTTCATTTCGATAAATTTTTGGATACTTGAGGTCATTTATTTTTTAAAAAGAAAAAATTTTATTTTAAAACGTAATTGCCAAGCCTTAGGATGAAAGTTTTTACATATAAAATCGTTATAGCAAATCTTTTTCTTTTGACATTTTCTTATGCCCAAAGTCATGCATGGAAATAACAAAAGGGTTTTGAAAGTGAAGGCATGCGGATCTTCAAAATTCCTTCGTCCTAAGGCATTTTTTGACATAAAATTTTGTAATATGTTGGCCCTCGAAATTCTCAAGCTACTCCATACACACACACACCATTTATATATATATATATAACTATATTATAATATATAATATATATGTATTATATTATATATATATAATTATATATATATATATTATATATATATATATATATTATATATATATTATATATATATATATATATAATATATATATATATATATATATATATATATATATATTATATATATATATATATTTTGCCTACCCATGTGAAAACATCTAGCTACGCCACTGACATCATTAGGGTTAGTACATGAAATTTGTATTTCAAAAAATATATATCCAAAATATATAGAGTATATCCGATACGACCGTTTGAAGATGAGCCAAGTCACACGAAGCGCCTAAAAATAAAGTTTAGAAGAGGCATGCCATTGTAATAGCAATACTTTTTTTAATAAGA
>JABUQX010045647.1:0-16567 GCA_015478945.1 Trachelipus rathkii
GATGTGCTTCGTTCGGTTACTCAGTTTGGGTGTTTAACCGTTTCGCATTTTATCGTGAAACGCTTTCGCGTTTTCGTGCACCCTTCAATATATATATATATATAAAGTACGCCCTCGAAAACTCGCTTAAGAAACCGGCATTATTTATATTATCTCGAGAGTAAAGTTGTATTTGTGCTGATCGACGTAAGGTGGGGACCTTTAAGTTTCTTTACGTCGATGTTATATTAGGAATTGATATTTAGGTATTCACATATCATTTATTGTTTATTTTTTCTATGTTCTTAATTTTTCCTAATTTTCATCATAACTTTATCCGTGAACTTTTCGTTTTTTTCCTCAAAATACGATAGTGACGTTTCGTAATTACCGAGACGATCCTCGGAGGGGATCAATCGAGGCCGGGTTTCCTCTACGGCGTCACTACTTTACGGCGTCACTATAATATAATGACGCTTCTCGATGATTACCATAAAAACGAACTCGAACGTATTTTCAGGGATGAACTATCGTTAAGCGTATTAATTATTATTATAGTGACCTTTTTTCTGTACCATTTATAAGTCGAGTGTAGAGGTTAAACGCCGAAGGTAAAAATTTCAATTTTTGCCGAGGCCGACTTTTGCGATAGCGCGGTAGACCTTTTGAGTTATAAACGGTTCCGATGAAACGTCACTATTGGAACTATTATTACGCTTAACGACGTTCTAAGCGTAAAAAATGGATTCTAAACGCGTAGAGTGATTTATTTTGGGCTTTTACGAAACGTCACTAATACGACGAGGACATTTCCGAGGTAAATGGGCGTCGTGCAATATTTTTAATTTTTTTTAATTTAGTTACCCTAATTTTAAATAAGTAAGAAAATGGAATTTAGGGGAGACTAAACTATAAAAAAAAAATTAATCTAATCAGTGCAATTACAGTCATGACAAATAATTAAGAACTAAGAAAAATTAGAACAGAAGAAAAATAAATCTAATATGTAGAACCAACTTTAACTATTATGATTCTTTGAGCTTAGATTTCATGTTATCTTTTTTTGGTTTCTCGGGAAAAAAAACTCGCTTGGGCAAAAATTTATTAATCTCAAAGTAAGTAGCGTTCTTTCAGTGCTTTAACGATTGAACCGTAAGGAGGTACCTTTAATATTTTTACGTTAATTTAAAGTGTAGCAAAAAATCGCTCAAAGCCTATAGGAAATGGGGGTCGTGCGTAGTTTTTATAATTAATTTGTGTTTAGTTATCTCTAAAAATTATTTTTCATAGAAAACTGAATTTAAAAATTTAAATTAAAAAAAAATAATATATATATATATATATAACTTAATAACCTTAACTAATATATATATATATATATATATATATATATATATATATATATATATATATATATATATATATATATATAAATATATATATATATATATATATATATATATATATATATATATATATATATATATATATATATATATATATATATATAACTATATATATATTATCCTCCTACGGTTCGCCCGGGGAGCGAAATAACGTTACTCTCTACTTCTCGGGAGATGGTGCAAAATGAATTTTTTGTTCCTTAAGCGAATTTTTTTTCCGAGAGAAACCAAAAAAAAATAACTACGGAATCTAAGTCTGTAAAGAATTGATAATTGTTTATTCACATATTGGATATATATTTTTTTCTTCGTTTTTAATTTTTCTTAAAGTCCTAATTAATAAACTACATCTATAGCAAAAAATCGCTTAAAGCCTATACATTTATCCGTGAACTTTTCGTTTTTTCCTCAAAATACTATAGTGACGTTTCGTAATTACCAATACAACCCTCGAAGGGGATAAATCGAGGCCGGAATCCCTAGACGGCGTCACTATAATATGATGACGTTTCTCGATTACCATAAAAACGACCTCGAACGATCAAACGGCAATATTTTCAAGGACGAACTATCGTTAAGCTTATTAATCGTTATTATAGTGACGTTCATTCTGTACCGTTTATAAGTCGAAGGTCGAAGTCAAAATTTAAAAAAAAAAAAATTTTAAATTTTCCCGATGTCGACTTTTTGGAGAGCGATTTTGAATTAGATCTTTCGAGTTATAAACGGTTCCTATGAAACGTCACTATTGAAACGATTATTACGCTTAACGTTGTTCTAAGCGTAAAAAATGGATTCTAAACTCGTAGATTCATTTATTTTGGGCCTTTACGAAACGTCACTATATGACGACGACGTTTCCAAGGTAAATGGGCGTCGTGAAATATTTTTTATTTTTTTTTAATTTAGTTACCTCTAAAAATTATTTATCGTAGAAATTTAAATTTAAGGGAGACTAAACTATAAAAAAAAATTAATTTAAATAAATATAGTATCTAAGTTTGTAAAGAATAGATAATAATCAGTTATTCACATATTGGATAAGGAACGAAAAATTTATTTTGCAACATCTCCCGAGAAGTAAAAAGTTACGTAATTTTGTGCCCCGATCGAAGCGTAAGTGGGGCCCTCCGAGGATCGTCTCGGTAATTACGAAACGTCATTATTCTATTTTGGAAAAAAAAACGAAACGTTCACGGATAAAGGTATGAAGAAAATTAGGAAAAATTAAGAACAGAAAAAAAAACAATTATATGATATGTGAATACCTGAATTCGTTCTTAACTTTTCTTAAAGTCTCAAATAATTATAATCATCTATAGCAAAAAATCGGGCACAAAATACCGGAACTTTTTACTTCTCGGGAGATGTTGCAAAATAATTTTTCGTTCCTTAGGCGAGTTTTTTTTTAGGGCAAGTGTACTATATATATTATTATTTTTTTATAATCTAGTCTCTCTTAAATTCAGTTTTCTACGAAAAATAATTTTTAAAGGTAACCAAACAAAGAATAATTAAAAAAATAACGCACGACGCCCATTTCCTATAGGCTTTAAGCGATTTTTTGCTATAGATGATTTTAAATAATTAAGACTTTAAGAAAAATTAAGAACGAAGAATAAAAAAATATCCAATATGTGAATAACTGATTATTATCACTTCTTTACAGACTTAAAATACTATATTTAATTTAAATTAATATTTTTTTTCTATGTTTAGTCTCCCTTAAATTCCATTTTCTATGATAAATAATTTTTTGAGGTAACTAAATTAAAAAAATTTTTTTTGCCACTACGCCCATTTACCTCGGACACGTCGTCGTCATATAGTGACGTTTTCGTAAAATATATTCCTCAAAATAATGACTCTAACGAGTTTAGAAATACCATTTTTTTAACGCTTTGGTCGTTAAGCGTAATCATCGTTCCAATAGTGCCGTTTCATCGGTACCGTTTATTAACTCCAAATTCTAATTCAAAATCGCTCTCAAAAAGTCGACCTCGGGAAAATTTTGAGAATTTTTTTTCAAATTTTGCCTTAGACCTTCGACTTATAACGGTACAGAATAAACGTCACTATAATAATAATTAATCGGGCTTAACGATAGTTCGTCCCTGAAATATTGCCGTTTGATCGGGTTGAGGTCGTTTTTAGGTAATTCTGAGAACGTCAATTATATTATAACGTGACGCCGTAGAGGAACCGGGCCTCGATTTTATCCCCTCGCAAAGGATCGTCTGCGGTAATTACGAAAAGGTCACTATTCTATTTTTGAGGTAAAAAAACGAAACGTTTACGGATAAGGTATGAATGAAAATTAGCGTTAAAATTAAGAACATCTAGAAAAAAACAAACAATTACTATGATATGTGAATACCTGAATATCAATTCTTTTATAATATCGACGTAAAGAAATCTACCGTCCCCACCTACGCTTCAAAAAATCGGGGACAACAAAATAATATAACTTTGTTTTACTCTCTCCGGGAGATGCTTGCAAATAAGATTTTTCGTTCCTTAAGGAGTTTTTCTTTTGAGGGCAAAGTTGCTTACTATTTATAATTAATTATTCTTTTTTAAAATTTACTCCGCCTTACCTTAAATTCAGTTTTCAACGAAAAATAATTTTTAGAGGTAACTAA
Source organism: Trachelipus rathkii (assembly GCA_015478945.1). Lineage (NCBI taxonomy): Eukaryota > Metazoa > Arthropoda > Malacostraca > Isopoda > Trachelipodidae > Trachelipus > Trachelipus rathkii. The sequence goes on from JABUQX010045647.1 coordinate 4,028, forward strand.
ACAAAAAAATAATTAAAAAAAACGCACGACGCACATTTCCTCAAAATTGAATTTAAGAGCTATAAAAAAAATATTATTTTAAATAAATATAGTATCTAAGTCTGTAAAGAATTGATAATAATCAGTTATTCACATATTGGATATTTTTTTATTCTTCGTTCTTAATTTTTCTTAAAGTCTTAATTATCGAATAACTGATTATTATCAATTCTTTACAGACTTAGATGCTACATTTATCTATATACTATTAATTTTAAACATGCCTTTTTTGTCCCCCCTTTTCACGACCCTTTTTCATCATCACTTTTTCGGGCCGTTTTCCGCCGGTAAAACCACTGCGAAAGTAGCGAGCGTCAGCGAGTGGAGTGAGCCCCATCGGCCCAATTATTGCCCTATTTTACAGTTGCTAATTATCGGTAAAGAAAGCATCCCTCTGTTCCTGGCCATAATATTCTCCAGTTTTATAATCACCTATTTTGGGCAATTTTTCTGCCGGTAAAACAACGGCGAACGTAGCGAGCGAAAGCGAGCAAAGTGAGCTCACCGGCATTATCATTGCCCTACTTTTTTGCCTTTTTTCATCCTGGCGAACGTAGCGAGCGAAGCGAGCGGAGTGAGCCAGTTGCGCGTGCGTCAGCACGCGCTCGAAGGCAAGCCCTAACGCTTGCGTTAGAGGGAGGAGCGTTAGCGAGCTGCTTGTTTAAATTAAATTTTTTTATTAGTTTAAGTCTACATTAAATTCATTTTCTAACGATAATTTTTGTTTTAGAGGTTAATATTAAAAAAAAAAATTTTGCACTACGCCCATTTACCTCGGAAACGCGTCCATTGCCTTTACGCTGGACGTTTCGTAAAAGCCCAAAATAAATGACTCTACGCTTTTAGAATCCATTTTTTACGCTTAGAAGTCTTTTTTTGTGCCCCGATCGAAGCGTAAGTGGGACCTTTAAGATTTTTTTACGTCGATATTTTATTTAAGAAATTGATACTTCGGGTTTATTCCACATATCATTAATGTTTATTTTTTCTATGTTCTTAATTTTTCCCAATTTTCATAATCTTTATCCGTGAACTTTTTTCGTTTTTTTTCCTCAAAATGCGATAGTGACGTTTCGTAATTACGAGACGATCCTCGGAGGGGATCAATCGAGGCTGGGTTTCCTCTAACGCGACGCAGTCACTCAATAAATACACTCCAAAATGACCGTTTTCGATATACCATAAAAACGAGTCTCGAACGATGGCACCAACGGCAATATATTTCAGGGATGAACTATTCGTTAAGCGGTATAATTATTCATTTTAAGTGACGTTTACTGTTGTGCCGTTTATAGTGAAGGTATAAGTTAAAATTTGAAACAAAAAAAAAATTACCTTTTTCAGAGGTCGACTTTTTGGTAGCGATTTTGATTAGACGCTTTTGAGGTAATACAAGGTTCGATTGAAACGTCTCTATTCGAAACTATTAATACGCTTAACGACGTTCGAAGCGCTAAAAAATGGATTCTAACGCGTAGAGTCAATTTAAATTTTGGGCTTTACGAAAAGTCACTTATGATGAGGACCGTTTCCAAGGTAAATGGGCCGTTCGTGCAATTATTTTTTTATAATTTTTTTTTAAATTTAGTTACTCTAAAAATCTATTCTATCGTAAAAAATGGAATTTAAGGGAGACTAAACTATATAAAAAATTATATAAATAAATATACGTATAGATCATGATAAATAATTAAGAATTCAAGAAAAATTAAGATCGGAAGAAAAATAAATATCCAATATGTTAATAACTTATTATTAGCAATTCTTTCACAGGCTTAGTTCCGTTGTTTTTTTTTTTTTGGTTTTTCTCTCGAGAAAAAAACTCGCCTAAGGAACAAAAATTTAATTTGGCACATCTCCTGAAGTAGAGAGTGAGTTATTTCGTGCCCCGTAGTGAACCGTAGGAGGGGTCCTTTAATATCTTTTTTACGTTATTTTTAAAAGTGTATGCAAAAAATCGCTCAAAGCTAATAGGAAATTGGGGGGCGTGCGTAGTTTTTATAATTAATTTTTTTTTTAGTTACTCTAAAATTATTTTTCATAGAAACCTGAATTTAAGGGAGAGTAAATGACAAAAAAAAATAATCATATATATATATACACTTGGCATCGAAAAAAAAACTCGCTTAAGGGACGAAAAATTTTTTTTGCAACATCTTCCCGAGAAGTAAAAAGTTACGTTTTATTTTGTGCTCCGATCGAAGCGTAAGTGGGGACCTTTTAAGATTTATTTACGTCGATACTTTATATTAACGAATTGAAATATTCGGGTATTCACAATATCATTAATTGTTTTAAATTTTTTCTATGTTCTTTAAATTCTTCTTCCTAATTTTCCATCATAACTTTTATCCGTTGAACTTTTCGTTTTTTCCCTCAACAATACGATAGTGACGTCTTCGTAATTACCGAGACGAATCCTCGCTGAGTCGATCAAATCGAGGCTTGGTTTCCTTCTATGTCGCGTCCAACTATAATATAATGACGTTCTCGATTACCATAAAAACGACCTGCACGAAACAAACGGCAATATTTTTCAGGGATGAACTATCGTTAAGCGTATTAAAATTATTATTATAGTGACGTTTATTCTGTACCGTTTATAAGTCGAAGGTATAGGTTAAAATTTGAAAAAAAAATTCCAAATTTTTTTCCGAGGTCGACTTTTTGGAGTAGCGATTTTTGATTTAGAACTTTTTGAGTTATAAACGCTTTCCGATGAAACGTCACAAATTCGAACTATTATTACGCTTTAACGCGTTCTATAGCGTAAAAAAAATGGATTCTAAACGCGTAGAGTTATTTATATTGGGCTTTTACGAAAACGTCATATATGACCGAGACGATTTCCGTAGGCTTTGAGCGATTTTTTGCAACACTTTAAAAATTAACGTAAAAAAAAATATTAAAAGTACCCTCCTACGGTTCACTCGGGGCACGAAATAACGTTACCTTGACTTTTCGGGAGATGATGCAAAATAAATTATTTGTTCCTTAAGCGTGTTTTTTTTCCCGAGAGAAACGAAAAAAAAAAATTATTACGGAATCTAAGTATGTAAAGAATTGCTAATAATAAGTTATTCACATATTTAGTAATTTTAGTTCATATTTCTGCCCTGTTTGATTGTATAAATTTTAGTTTTTATACTATATTTATGCTATATTTGTGTGAACGTGGATTTAGTGCTGTCGGTATTTGTCGACCCTTTTTCATCATCGTCGAAAAAACCATAAAACACCCCAAAAAACACTTTGATATTAATTTATATATTAGTTTTTTTAATACTTATTATTGCTTTATTATTTCAAAAATTCATATTCTAACAGAGTCAGAGACCGTACTGCAGCTAACGAAAACGACACATTTATTTATTTATATACTATTAATTTTAAATCTGCTTTTTTGGTCTTCACTCATCCCTCTGTTCCTGGCCATAATAATCTCCAGTTTCATAATCACTTATTTTGGGCAATTTTCCTGCCGGTAAAACCACGGCGAACGTAGCGAGCGTCAGCGAGCGAAGTGAGCTCACCGGCATTATCATTGCCCTCCTTTTTGGCCCTTTTTCATCCTGGCGAACGTAGCGAGCGAAGCGAGCGAAGTGTGCCAGTTGCGAGTGCGCAGCACTCGCTCGAAGGCAAGCCCTTAACTGCTTTGCGTTTAGGGAGGAGCTGTAGCGACGTGCTTGTTTTATAATTAAATTTTTTTTATAGTTTTTATGTCTCCCTTAAATTCATTTTCTATGAAAAATAATATTTTATAGTTACTAAAAAAAAAAAAAAAAAAAAAAAAATTTGCACGAGGCATTGGGCTATGGGCTTGGGGGGTCCACAGCAGTTTTTTCATTTAATTTTTCTTCAGAATAAGGCCTTCCTTAAAGAATGATTTCTTAGAAAACGGAATTAAAGGGATATTAAATTAAAAAAATAATATATATATAAGTAGTATTGCTCTCGAAAAAAAACTCGCTTAGGAACGAAAAGTTTATTTTTCCCCATCTCCCGAGAAGTAAAAATTTACGTTATTTTTGTGCCCCGATCGAAGCGTAAGTGGGGACCTTTAAGATTTTTTTACGTCGATATTTTTATTAAGAATTGATATTCGGGTATTCACATATCATTAATTGTTTATTTTTTCTTTGTTCTTAATTTTTCCTAATTTTAATCATAACTTTATCCGTGAACTTTTCGTTTTTTTCATCAAAATACGATAGTGACGTTACGTAATTACCGAGACGATCCTCGGAGGTTATCAATCGAGGCTTGGTTTCCTCTACGGCGTCACTATAATATAATGACGTTATCGATTACCATAAAAACGATCTCGAACGATCAACGGCAATTTTTCAGGGATGCACTATCGTTAAGCTTTTTAATATTATGTTATGGTGACGTTTCTATTTCTGTTATAAACGTTTATAAGTCGACAGGTTAAGTTAAAATTTGAAAAAAAAATCAATTTTTTGCAGAGGTCGACTTTTTGGATGCGATTTATTCTGATTTTGACCTTTTGAGTTATAAACGGTTCCGATGAAACGTCACTATTGGAACTATTAATACGCTTAACGACGTTCGAAGCGTAAAAAATGGATTCTAAACGCGTAGAGTCATTTATTTTGGGCTTTTACGAAACGTCACTATATGACGAGGACGTTTCCGAGGTAAATGGTCGTCGTGCAATATTTTTTATATTTTTTCTTAATTTTTTGTTTCCTCTAAAAATTATTTATCTCGAAGAAAATGGAATTTAAGGGAGACTAAACTATAAAAAATAAATTATATAAATAAATATAGTATAGATTAAGATAAATAATTAAGAATTTAAGAAAAATTAAGATCGAAGAAGAAAAAAATAAATATCTCAATATTTCACTAAGAGTTATAAGCAATTCTTTACAGACTTAAGATTCCGTTTTTTTTTTTTTTTGTTTCTCTCGAGAAAACAACTCGCTTAAGGAACAAAAAATTATTTTGCACCATCTCCCGAAAGTAGAGTAACGTTATTTAGGGCCCCGAGTGAACCGTAGGAGGTACCTTTAATATTTTTTTTTACGTTAATTTTTAAAGTGTAACAAAAAATCGCTCAAAGCCTATAGGAATTGGGGGTCGTGCGTAGTTTTTTAATTATTTTTGTTTAGTTACCTCTAAAAATTATTTTCAATAGAAAAACTGAATTAAAGGGAGACTAAATGAAAAAAAAAATAATAAATTACAAGTACAGCTTTCTCTAAGAAAAAAAAACTCGCTTAAGGACCAAAAAATTTATTTTGCAACATCTCCGAGAAGTAAAAAGTTACGTTATTTTTGTGCTCCGATCGAAGCGTAAGTGGGGAACCTTTAAGATTTCTTTACGTCGATATTTATATTAAGATTGTATTCAGGTATTCACATATCATTAATTGTTTATTTTTTTCTATGTTCTTAATTTTTCCTAATTTTTATCATAACTTTATCCGTGAACTTTTCGTTTTTTTTCCTCAAAATACGATAGTGACGTTTCGTAATTACCGAGACGATCCTCGGAGGGGATCAATCGAGGCCGGGTTTCCTCTACGGCGTCACTATAATATAATGACGTTTCTCGATTACCATAAAAACGATCTCGAACGATCAAACGGCAATATTTTCAGGGATGAACTATCGTTAAGCTTATTAATTATTATTTTAGTGACGTTTATTCTGTACCGTTTATAAATCGAAGGTATAAGTTAAAATTTGAAAAAAAAAAATTTCAATTTTTCCCGAGGTCGACTTTTTGGATAGCGATTTTGATTTAGACCTTTTGAGTTATAAACGGTTCCGATGAAACGTCACTATTGGAACTATTATTACGCTTAACGACGTTCTAAGCGTAAAAAATGGATTCTAAACGCGTAGAGTTATTTATATTGGGCTTTTACGAAACGTCACTATATGACGAGGACGTTTCCGTAGACTTTGAGCGATTTTTTGCTACACTTTAAAAATTAACGTAAAAAAATATATTAAAGGTACCCTCCTACGGTTCACTCGGGGCACGAAATAACGTTACTCTCCACTTTTCGGGAGATGTGCAAATAATCTTATTTGTTCCTTAGCGAGTTTTTTTTTCCCTAGAAGAACGAAAAGAATAAATATATTTCGGAATCCTAAGTATGTAAAGAAATTGCTATAATAAGTTATTTCACTATTGGATATTTATTTTTTCTTCGTTCTTAATTTTTCTTAAATTCTTAATTATTTATCATGATCTATACTATATTTATTTATATTAATTTTTTTTTTATAAGGTTTAGCTCTCCCGTAAATTCCATTTCTACGATAAATAATTTTAGAGGTAACTACATTAAAAAAAATATAAAAAAAAATATTGCACGACGCCCATTCACCTCGGAAACGGGGGTCCGTGGCGTAGTTTTGTTTTAATTATTATTGTTTAGTTACCTCTAAAATTATTTTTCATAGAAAAGTGAATTCAGGGGGACTAAATTAAAAAAAAAATAATATACTATAAAGTACACTTGGCTTCGGAAAAAAACTCGCTAAGGAACGAAAAAAATTTATTTGCACATTCTCCCGAGAAGTAAAAGTTTCGTTTATGTTTGTGCCCCGATCGTAAGCGTAAGTGGGGACTTTAAGATTTTTTTACGTCGATATTTTTATTAGAATTGATCATTCGGGTTTCACATACATTAATTGTTTTTATTTTTGCTAGGTTCTTAAATTTTTTCCTAATTTTTAATTCCTAACTTTAATCGCGTGAACTTTTCGTTTTTTCATCAAATACATAGTGACGTTTTCGTAATTACCGGACGATCCTCGGAGTGAATACTTCTTCTTTAGCAATTCTTTACAGACTGTAGATTCCGTTTTTTTTTTTTTTGGTTTCTCTCGGGAAAAAAACTCGCTTAAGGAACAAAAAATTTAATTTGCACCATCTCCCGAAAAGTATAGAGAGTAACGTTATTTCGTGCCCGAGTGAACCGTAGGAGGGTAACTTTATTTTTTTTTTTTTAACGTTAATTTTTTTAAAGTGTAGCAAAAATGAACTCATTTCCTATAGGAAATGGGGGTCGTGGGTAGTTTTATTTTATAATTTATTTTTGTTTAGTTACCCTCCCCCTTAAAATTATTTTATCATAACTCCAAATTAATAAGGAAACGACTAAATTAAAAAAATTAATAATATATATAAAGATACACTTGCCTTCGAAAAAAAAACTCGCTTAAGGAAAGAAAAATCTTATTTTGCACATCTCCCGAGAAGTAATAGTTTACGTTATTTTTGTGCCCGTCGAGCGTAAGTGGGGACCTTTAAAGAATTTTTTTTACATTGCTTTGTATTCAATTTGATATTCCGGGTATTACATATCCAATTAATGTTTATATATTTATTTTCTCATAGTCTTATTTTTTCCCTATTTTTCATCATAACTTTATCCGTGAACTTTTCGTATTTTTCCTCAAAATACGATAGTGACGTTTCGTAATTACCGAGCCGATCCTCGAGGTTATCAATCGAGGCTGGGTTTCCTCTACGGCGTCACTATAATATAATGGGACGTTTCTGAACTTCCCTAAAAATGCGCTCAAGCGATCAAACGGCAATATTTTTCAGGGATGAACTATCGTTAGGCGTATTAATTATTATTATAGTGACGTTTATTCCTGTACCGTTTATAAGTCGAAGGTACAAAATTTAAAATTTGAAAAAAAATTCCAATTATTTTTTTCGGAGGTCGATTTTCTGGGAGAGCGATTTTGATTTAGACCTTTTGAGTTATAAACGTTCTCGATGAACGTCATATTGGGACTATTAATACGTTACGAATTATAAATCGAGTAAAAATTCTTAAAAGTCCCACTTACGCTTCGTCGTAGCACAAAATAACGTACACTTTTTACTTCCTCGGAGATGTTGCAAAATAATTTTTCGTTCCTTAAGCGATTTTTTTTTCGAAGGACAAGTGTACTTTATATATTTTATTTTTTTTAATTAGTCTCCCTTAAAACCAATTGTTTCAATGAAAAATAATTTTTTAGAGCAACTAAAAAAATTAATTATAAAAACTACGCACGACCCCATTTCCTATAGGCTTATGGGCGTGTGCAATTATTTTTTTAATTAAATTTTTTTTAATTTATTAATATATAAAGGAATTATTATAAGCGTATGGAATTTTAGGGAGACTAAACTATAAATAAAGAATTGGATCAAATGGTAAAAAATAGTATAAATTCATGACTAAATTACTAAGAATTGCAGAACCATTTAGTTTTAAGAGAAATTAATTGCTATGTGATAACTTATTATTTAGGCCAGATTCTATATACATACTTAGATTTCCGTAACTATATTTTTTTTTTGTTCGTTTCTCTCGAGAGGAAAAAAATCGCTTAATGGAACAATAATTTATTTTTGCATCATCTCCCGAAAAGTGGAGAGTAACGTTATTTCGTGCCGAGTGAACCGTAGGAGGGTACCTTTAATATTTTTTTTTACGTTTAATTTTTCTCAAGTGTAGCAAAAAATCGCGTCCTCAACAGCCTACGGAACGCATCGCGTCCTCGTCATTAATAGTTGAGTTTTCGTAAAAGCCCATAATAAATGACTCTACGCAACGCGTTTAGAATCCATTTTATACGCTTAGAACGTGTTAGCGTATAATAGTTTCCTAATAGTTGAGTTTCATTGAGAACCGTTTATAATCGAAAAGGTCTAAACTCAAAATCGCTAATCCAAAATGTCAAATGAGAGGGAAAAAGGCATCTTTTTTTTTATCAACAATTTTACAATAACTTCGACTTATAAACGGTACAGAATGACGTCGCTATAATAATAATTAATAAGCTTACGATTGTTCCTGAAAATATTGCTTTTGATCGTTCGAGAATCGTTTTTATGGTAAATCGAGAACGGTCATTATATTATTATGACGCGACCGTAAGGAGCCTCGATCTGAATCGCCATAGAAAAGGATCGGTCTCGGTAATTTACGACACCGTCACTAACTCGATATTTGTGAGCAAAAAAAAAACCCAAAAGTTCACGAATAAAGTTATGATGAACAATTAGGGAAAAATTAAGAACATGAAAAATACAACAATTAATGATCGATTTGAACTACCCGAATTCAATTTTAATATAAATAATTACGCGTAAGAATCTAAAAGGTCCCACTTACGCCTTCGATCGGAGCACAACACATAACGTAAACTTTTTAACTTCTCGGAGATGTTTCTCAAATAAATTTTCTCGTTTCCTTGCGAGTTTTTTTTCGAGGGCAAGTGTAATTTTGTTATATCATTTATTATTTTTTTTCGTCATTTAGTCCTCCCTTAAATACAGTTTTCTATGAAAAATAAATTTTTTAGAGGTAACTAAACAAAAATTATTTAAAATCGCTACGGACCCCATTTCTAATAGGATTTGAGGCGAATTTTTTGCTACACTTTTACAATATTAATCAGTAAAAAATATTATTAAAGGTACCTCATAGCGTTTCACTTCGGGCACTCGAATATAACGTTAGCTCTCCTACTTTTCGGAAAGATGGTGCAAATAAATTTTTGGTTCTTAAAGCGCAGTTTTTTTCACAGAGAAACCAAAAAAAAAAAACAAAACGGAATCCTAAGTCTGTAAAAGAAATTGCTAATAATAAGTTAATCACATATTGGATATTTATTTTTCTCGATCTTAAATTTTTCTTTTAACTTCTTAATTGATCTACATATATCTTCTATTTATATTAATTTGTTTTTTATAGTTTTAGTCTCCCTTAAATTCCATTTTCTACGATAAATATTTTTTAGAGGTAACTAAATTAAAAAAATTATAAAAATATTGCACCGACCGCCATTTTATCCTCTCGAAAGTCCTCGTCAATATAGTGCATGTTCGTAAAGCCCAAAAATAAATTGAACTCTACGCGTTTAAGAATCCATTTTTACGCTCTTAGAAGTCAGATATTGATATTCGGGTATTCAATATCATTAATTGGTTTATTTTTTTTTCTATGTTCTTATTTTTTCCTAATTTTCATCATAAAATTATGATTATAGTGACGTTTTCGTTTTTTTTCTCAAAATAGAATAGTGACGTTTCGTAATTACCGAAACGATCCTCGGAGGGATCAATCGAGGCCGGGGTTCCTCTACGGCGTCACTATAATTATAATGACGTTTTCGATTCCATAAAAACGATAACGAACAAACGGCAATATTTTCAGGGATGAATTATCGTTAAGCGTATTATTATTATTCATAGTGAAGTTTATTCTGTACCGTTTATAAGTCGAAGGTTAAGGTTAAATTTAAAAAAAAATTCAATTTTTTTTGCGGTCGACTTTTTGGATAGCGATTTTGATTTAGACTTTTTGAGTTAAAACGGTTCGATGAAACGTCACTATTGGAACTTTTATTACGCTTACAACGACGTTCTAAGCGTAAAAATGGATTCTAAACGCGTAGACGTCATTTACTTTGGGCTTTTACGAAACGTCACTTTATGGCGACGCGTTTGATCGTTCCCGAGGTACTGGTCCGGTCGTGCAATATTTTTATAATTTTTTTTTAATTTTAGTTACCTCTAAAATTATTTTTCATAGAAAATGGAATTTAAGGGAGACTTAACTATAAAACATAATATAAATAATATAATAAACTTCTAATAAATACTTTGATTAAAGAAAAATTAGATCGAAAAAAAATAATATCCAATATGTGAATTAACTTTTATTAGGCAATTCTTTACAAGACTTAGATCCGTTTTTTTTTTTTGGTTTCCTCTCGGAAAAAAAACTCGCTTAAAGAACAAAAATTTATTTGGACATATCTCCCGGAAAGTAGAGAGTAACGTTATTTCGTGCCCCGAGTGAACCGTAGAAGGGTAACCTTTATATTTTTTTTACGTTATTTTTTAAGTGTAGCAAAAAATCGCTAACTTAGGAAATGGGGGTCGTGCGTAGTTTTTATAATTAATTTTTTTGTTGTTTAGTTACTCTACAAAATTAGTTTTTCATAGAAACTGAATTTAAGGGCGACTAAATTAAAAAATAATAATATATAACAAAGTAAACTTGCCTTCTCGAAAAAAATCGCTAAGGAACGAAAAAATTATTTTGCAACATCTCCCGAAAAGTAAAAGTTACGTTATTTTTGTGCTCCGATCGAAGCGTAAGTGGGAACTTTAAGATTTCTTTACGTCGATATTTATATTAAGAATTGATATTCGGGTATTCACATATCATTAATTGTTTATTTTCTATGTTCTTAATTTTTCCTAATCTTTTTCCTCAATGTTGTTACACCAATCACTTAAAAGCGGCCTTTTTCCCTTCAAAAATACGAATGTCGCGTATCCTAATTACCGAGACGTTCCTACGAGCGTTTCAATCGAAGCCGGGTTTCCTCTACGGCGTCACTATAATATAATGACGTTTCTCGATTACCATAAAAACGACCTCGAACGATCAAACGCAATATTTTCAGGGATGAACTATCGTTCAGTGCATTAATTACTATCACAGTGAGGGTTGACCTGCACCGTTTATAAGTCGAAGAAATAAGTTAAAATTGGAAAAAAAAAAAATCTCAATTTTTCATGAGGTCGAATTTTTGGAGAGCGATTTCGAATTAGACCTTTTGAGATATCAACGGTTCCGATGAAACGTCACTATTGGAACGATTATTACGCTTAAACGACGTTCCTAACGTAAAAAATGGATTCTACGCGTAGAGTCATTCTCTATTTTTGGGCTTTTACGAAACGTCGCTATATGACGACGACGTTTCCGAGTGAAATGGGTGTCTTGCATATTTTTTTTTTTTTAATATAGTTTTTTTTAAAAAATTATTTATCGTAGAAATGGAATTTACGGAATAATAAACATAAAAAAAATTAATATATAATAAATATAGTATAGATCATGAATAAATCAATTAATACATGCTAACATCATCAACATCGACAGAAAAATCAATTATGGAAAATGTACCTCTTCTTATTTACTCAATTATTTAACCAAAATTAGAATTCCGTTTTTTTTTTTTTTTTGGTTTCTCTCGAGAAAAAAACTCGCTTAAGGAACAAAAAATTTATTTGGCACCATCTCCCGAAAAGTAGAGAGTAACGTTATTTCGTGCCCCGAGTGAAACCGTAGGAGGGTACCTTTAATATTTTTTTTACGTTAATTTTAAAAGTGTAGCAAAAAATCGCTTAAAGCCTATAGGAAATTGGGGGTCGTGGTGCGTAGTTTTTTATAATTATTTTTGTTTGTTACCTCCTAAAATTATTTTCATAGAAAACTTGAATCTTAAGGGAGACTAAATGAAAAAAAAATAATAATAAAGTAAACTTGCCCTCGAAAAAAAAACTGCGCTTAAGAACGAAAATTTATTCTTGGCAACATCTCCGAGAAGTTAAAGTTACGTTCTTTGTGCTCCGATCGAAGCGTAAGTGGGGACCTTTAAGATTTTTTTACGTCGATATTTATATTAAGAATTGATATTCGGGTATTCACA
>JABUQX010045648.1:0-7500 GCA_015478945.1 Trachelipus rathkii
AAAACGACTTTACATATAGGCTGCATATTTAATTTTTTTTTTAACACTGGTAATAAGCTTTATATGCTGATCCCAAATACGTAAGTTAAAATAATCAATAGTTTAATAAAATAATCAATATATCGATGTGGGGGGCTTTAAAGGAAAAGAATATATATATATATATATAGTCTAACCATCTAACTTAGGTCTACTTTTATGACAGCGTATATGCATCTATTTTAGGCTTAGGTCTATGGCATCCACACCATGGTCCATATAGGTTAGGTCTCAGTTTTAGCCCCTCCTAGTTTAGGTTAGGTTTAAGATTCACAATAGTATTAAAGAAGAAGAAGAGGAAAGAAGAGAAATATAATAACATAAAATTAGTAGAAATTTAATAAATAATATTATATAATAATAATAATAATAATAATAATAATAAAATAATAATAATAATAATAATAATAATAATAATAATAAGTATGATAATGTAAATAATAATAATATAATAATAATAATAATAATAATATAATAATAATAATAATAATTATACTTATAATTTAATTATAGAAGAATTATTAGAATATTTTATTGAATATCAAGATTATGATTTTATAAATTAGTATCAAATATTATATGAGAATTCACACTATATTAAGAATAATAATAAAATAAATAATAATATATAATAACTATATAATAATAACTAATTAATAATAATAATATATGTTATATTAAAATATATAATAATAATAATATAAATGATAATATAATAAATAATAATTAATTAATAATTAATACTTAATAATTAATAATACCATGTAAATATATATATTTTATTATATTTTATATATTATTTTTTTTTTATATTTCTATAAAATCTTTATGTCAGAAAATTTACATTGAGAAAAGTTGTTACAATTATTTAATCGCGGTAAACCCACAGATGGGTGACTTTGTTGATTTAATAGTCACGAGTTGGTTTAATACAATTTAAATATTCAAGCAGGTTTAATTGGTAAACCAACTATTTATATGTATAATGTGATAGGTATCTCAAAGAACGTGCTAGATTTACCATGGTCACTAAGGATTGTGTAGTTTGAGCCCCCAAAAGATATGCAAGTATGATATTAATTCTATATAACCATTTAGGAATATCTTAAGAGGATTAAAGCTTAATGAAAAGTCCCTACTAGTACAAGAAGAATGATAACATTGAGTATTAATTAAATAGTAATTGAACACAACTTCATAATAATAATATAATAATAATAATAATAATAATAATAATATAAATAATAATATTCTATATGAGATGAAATAATAACAGTAATAGATATATAATATATAATAATAATCAGATATCTGGAATAATCGAGATTATATAATATACTAACTAATATTAATAAAATAATAATTAATAATAATAAATGAAAAATAATTAATAATGACAATAATAATAATAAAATATAATAATTTAATAATAATAATAATAATAATAATTCAAATAATAATAATAAATATAACAAAATGATAATAATAATAATAACAATGATAATATAATAATAAATATAATATAATATAATAATAACTCCAATATTATAATGAATTATATGCATCTTAGAATAAATGGAATGCTTCTGAGGGATAATAAAGATAAAGATAACTCATAATAATCTTATATAATAATATAAATTTATCATAAAAATAATATAATATTAATAATAATAATAAAAATAATAATAATATAATTAAATAATAATAAATAAAGTTTAGGATTAATAATAATGAATTAAATGAATTAATAAATCATAATAGAGATGCAAATAATAATAATAATATTAATAATAATCAAGATAATAATGAATACACGGTGTGAACTATAACTCATTCACATAACAAGTATGAAGTAAATTAATAATTATAATATAATAATAATCTAATAATAGAGGTCTATACTAAATAATAATAATAAACAAAGAAGTATAAATAATAATAATAATAATAAATAATAATAATAATAATAAAATAAATAAAAATAGTAATCATAATAATCATAATAATAATAATATAATAAAATCATCATGATAATGATCATGATAATAATCATTTTAATAAATAATAAATAATAATAATAAATAATAAATAATAAATAATAAATAATTTAAAACGTAAATTATGAAAAAAAATTTAAATAGAAATACTATTATAAAAGTTATTTAAAAAAGAATTAAGAAATATAAATAATAAAATAGATAGTTAGAGATTAATGGAATTAAAATAATAAGTATATCACAAATAATAAAATAATAAATAATAATAATAATAGAGTGAGAGGAATCAATAATCAATCTAGATGCAAATAATATAATGGAGATAATGTTAATATAATAATAATAATAATAATAATCAGAGTTATTGGGGTCTCAGAGTTTAAAAAGATAATATTATTTATCACAATTAATAATAATCATTAAATATATAATAACTAATATTTATTACAAATCAGAGAATAATATACTAGCCATTACACAATATAGAAATATAATATATTAATAAATAATAATTAATAATAAATAATAATAATAATAAAGAATAATAATAAAATAATAAAATAATTTATATAATATATAAAATAATAATAATATAATAATAATAATAATTAAAGGGAATATAATAATAATAGTTAAATTAAATTATTATCAAAAAAATTATGATACTATATCCTAAAAGTAATGATGAAGAAACTTATAATGATTGCACAGTAAACGCAAACTTATGATAATTTATAATTCCATATATTACGGTCGATTATATATTATGTATATCAGTCACACCATATAATAATATATATATATCAATAATTATATTTATTAACAATAGTTACACATCATCACATTCTCCTCACAATCTCATCATAAATCCTCTACTTATCACTCACTGAAATAATATATTTCTCATCTCTCAAATCTAATTCATAAAATATAAATATAATAATTAAATAATATAATAAAATAATAATATATATAAATAATAAAGATATGATTATTAATTAATTATATAGTAAACTAAGTCAAGAATAAATATTAAATAAATATATATTTTTATATATATTTAAAGACAAAATTAATTTTAAATAATATTCATAATTAATAAAAAATAATAAATTGACTGAAACATAAAAATAGTCCATAATGAGGATACTATTGGTAGCATATAATAATAATAATAATAATAATAATAATAATAATAATATAATAATATAATTAATAATATAATAATAATAATAATAATAATAATAATAATAATATAATAATAATAATAATAATAATAATAATAATAATAATAATAATAATAATAATAATAATAATAATAATAATAAATAATAAATAATAATAATAATATTAATATGAATATAATTTAAATGAATAATAATAATAATAATATAATAAAATAATAATAAATATAATAAATAATAATTAATAATATAATAATAATTAATAAAATAATAATAATATATAATAATAATATAATAATAATAATAATAATAAATAAATACTTAAAGTTGCCTTCTACTTCAAGTGTATCTTAAAGTTTTAAAAGAGTATCTACTCTGCTTCATATTGTATTTACAAAACACTTCATGACCAAATAAAGAAAAAGAAAAAATATTCTTAAAAATCATTTTTATTTTATTCGGATTGTTTTCACACACACACATCACACAACAATCACATACATACACATACACACCTACACACACAGATATATATAATATTATATATATATATATATATATTATTATATATTATATATATATCATAATATATATATATATATATATATATATATATATATAATATTATATATATATAGAAGAGAGAGAGAGAGAGAGAGAGAGGGAGAGAGAGGGGGGACGGAGGAAAGCGTATGAAATTAATTGGAGACGCTAAAAGAAGATTTAAAACGGCAAGGGTGGAATATCTGTATAATTATTAATAATTCAGGTTTGAGGTTTTTGAAATATTTCGCGGAAGATGGAATTAAAATCCGAAAGATGACGAGAAGTCAATGCGACTAATCACAATATACAACGAACAGTGGAGACATGGGAGAGTTTAAAAAACCTCCGAGGAAGCTCCCTTATCAACCACTCACCAATAACATGAAAGAACACTGGAGAGGAGAATGGAGATGATATGGAAGCCAAATTTGAAAGGGGGCAGTATGGGTATCTATAAATATGTTCAGCACTATCATTACAGATCTTATGCTCACCTAAATGATGACAGTGTTAAAAAATTGGTAATGCAATGAAAAACATAAAATAGCTTTCTCATAATTCTTGAGAAAATGAAATCATTAGGGTTACTTGAGAATAGCCTGAATTCATCAATTTTATCCAGAGGAAACAAAATTTTAAAGAGCTATTTATGAATACATTAGCACGTAATAGCAAATTACATCAGAATGGGAATATACGAAAATAATCGTACAAAATAAGGTTTAAAATCAGGAAGTGTATCGTCAAACTAAATTTATTTGTAACTTCCCTCTAGTCTTTTGACAAATTAAAGCAAGCGAGGAAGGCCTAGCATTTTTTGACGCAGGTCAATTATCGGTCTTTCCTAATTTTTATGATACATTGTTGGAGTCAAGGATTGGATAAGTAGATAGAGTATATGTATTGTTAACAATATTGAAATAAGCTTGATATTAAGTATTGAATGTAAACAAAAATAGATTAATGATTCTAATCAAGCAGAGAGAGGAGATGCGTTGGAAGTGGAGGTTTGACGGGAAAGAAAATCGAATTGTGGCTGAGGAGAAAGAAAAGTTAAAGAGATTACAAATTATGATAATAGAACATTATTTCTAGAACTATGCGGCCAATATACATGAAATACGTTGGGGATAAGACAGATGAAATAAAAGGTGTAGAAAAGGAAAACCTTCAGGTAGGTTATACTAACACCAGTGTGTTTATATAATGAGAGTTGAAGCATGAATAACAAGGAAGAATGAAATATATTTACAGACTAAAGAGATGAACGTAAACTCAGAACTGTGGCTGGAAAATCATCGTGAGCTACAAGTGAGAACGAAAAGAATCAGAGAGTATCTAAATAACAAATCAAATCATAAGCAAAATAGAATAAGTTAAGTTGAAATGGTAGGGACCACCTGAGGGGAATGCAAAGGAGAGTGTGCCAATAAAAATGTGCGAGTGGAGGCATGAAGGAGCCCACTAGAGTGAAAAGACCTTTATAATCCCTTGCAAAATCTCTTCTACAATCCTCTTCAACACTATCTTCAGATTCACCTCACAAAAACATAATCTACATATATTATATATATATAATATATATTATATATATATATACTATATATATATATATATATATATATATATATATATATATTAATTATATATAATATATATATATTATATATATATAATATATATATATATATATATTATATATATATTATATATATAATATATAAAAAGCTACTAGTAGAAAAGACTGAATTTTGCCCGGCCCCCCCCAATTCCCCCACAAATTTTTGGAAAAAAAAAAATGGGGGGAAAAAGAAAAGGTGGGGGGGGGTGGGTTTTTTCACGGGGTTTAAAATATAATTTTTTATAGTCCTGCAATATAAAAGATTTGCCTTTCAAAATGTACGAATAAATTACATTTATGGAATGGGGTTGGACTCTCTCCCTCACAAATAAACCCCCTCCTACGCTCATAGCAAATGCATATGTATATATGCTTCTTTCTTCGCACACATTTATAAAATATATGTAAATAAATGCGAATAAAAATTCTTGTAAATCCCATAAAATATTTGAGATATCAGGAAAGAGTCCAATTTTTGGAAAATCCAGTTTTCCTAAAATTAGAAATTATATATACTCATATTAATATATATATATATATATATATATAATATATATCTATATAATAAATATATATATATATATATAATATATATAATATATATTATATATATATATATATATATATATACTATATATATTATATATTTTTATATATATATATATTATAATATATATATATATACTCTCATATATATATATATATTATAATATATTATTATAATATATAATATATATATATATATATTAAATATATATAATTAATTATATATATATATTATATATATAATATATATATATACATATATATGATTATATAATAATATCAATTACTAATTTTAAGATAATACTACCAAATATAAGAGCAGTCCAATAATAAAACATAGTTTAAATAGTTAATATATATATTATATATATATAATACATATATATATATTATTAAAAGGAGCACAGCAAGTCGGGACTTTCGCGAGCGACGCGAGATATTGATTGTGCCGCACGAGCAGCGCTCGCAGGAGTGTGCGGCAACATTTGAATATAGTTAGTTAAGTTAGGTATAGTTAGAGAATTAGTTATATGGTGTAGTTTAGATTATTGTTAGTTAGACTATAGTTTAGTTAGTTAGTTAGTTAGTTAGTTAGTTAGTTAGTTAGTTAGTTATCGAGTTATATAAGTTAGGATATTAGTTGTAGTGCTTTACGTTAAGTTAGTAGGATTTAGTTAGTTAGTTTAACTCGAGTGAGTTAGTTAGTTAGTTTAACGCAGTAGTTAGTTAGTTTAGTTAGTTAACTCAGTTCAGTTAGTTAGTTAGTTAGAATTAGCTTTTTTGAAAGGTTTAAGAATTCGTTAAAATCGTTTAATTTGTTCTCCGTTAATAAGGTAAAACATTTCATGTGATTCATGTGAGGAAGAGTTGACGTTAAAATTTGACTCATAATAAACAATATAAGGATATCGGAGAAACAAAAATATAAATATGATTAATGTAAACTAAGCAGTTCTATTAATCCATTTTACTTCTCTGTCACAAAATCTGAGTTAATGACCTTCTTCTTTCTCTCATGCTACTTCACTATCAATAAATGTTTTAATTTACAGTTTCTCGGATAGTAAGTATTGTTAAGTTCAACTCGATGTAAATCAGGTATCTCTCTTTCATTATGGTTGTTTGTTGATGGTATCTTGTATAAAACTAGAGTTCGTACTAAAACTCTTTTTGCTGACATAATCTCAAAGACAATTAGCGGAAACTAGCCTGTTGTTAGAGAATCAGGATCATGTCCTTTTATCTGTGTCCATATCCATTATAAATCGCTTATCGATTGCATGAATCTGAACACATTTGAGAAAAATTAAAATATAACTATATTGAGTCAGATAAAATTGAATTGTAATAAAAGAGCTTCACACTTTTAAATATATTAAAAAAAGTTTAAATCTATGCTACCTAACGTAACTTAAAAAAACCTTACTTAACGTAACAAACCTTTACTTAACGCTAACCAAACCTACCCATTATTATATAATTTATTTTCACTTTCCATAGCTTCAATAAACAACAAAACAACAAGTTATATAAATATATAGGAAATAGTTAACTCTTGTCACTT
>JABUQX010045649.1:0-15331 GCA_015478945.1 Trachelipus rathkii
AGAAAAAGAATAAATGAGCATTTGATAAGAGAAAGCCATAATAAAAAGAATAGAATCACATTCTTCCATTAATTTAGAATTATTTGGCTTCCATTTTGCTCACTGGAATCAAATTTATAATGAAAATTAGGAAGCCTAGGAAAAAAAAAAGTTTATAACTGACGATAATTATAATTATCATCAGATATAAACTTTTTTATTTACATTAGAAACCTTTAAATGAATGACTATCAATAATTATTGATAGTCATTCATTTAAAGGTTTCTAATGTAAATAAAAAAGTTTATATCTGATGATAATTATAATTATCGTCAGTTATAAACTTTTTTTTTTCCTAGGCTTCCTAATTTTCATTATAAATTTGATATATATATAATATATATATAAATTTATATAATATGATATATAATATATATTATATTAATAACTCGCGGGAGTTAAAATTTTCAAAAACTAGACGATTAAGACTAAACTTAAGCGATACTGGGCGAAGCTATAAATAGCAACTAAGCCACTACAATATAATTATATATTTATAATAGGGAGAACATCGAAGTTTCGTGCGGGTTACAGCGCACCTTTGTCAAGAGACTGAGAGAACCATCATGTTGTCAGGAACTGGGTGGATTTTGGGAATGGATTTCGTTGGTTGTTTTTTCTGTTTTTAGTTGATTGAAATATTTTGACGATAGAATTATTGAATTTTGTAAGGAATCAAGCCTGAATTCACCTGGTTGTTTGTTGAAATTGTTTTTATTGTA
Organism: Trachelipus rathkii; assembly: GCA_015478945.1. Taxonomy (NCBI): domain Eukaryota; kingdom Metazoa; phylum Arthropoda; class Malacostraca; order Isopoda; family Trachelipodidae; genus Trachelipus; species Trachelipus rathkii. Next base: position 763 of record JABUQX010045649.1, read on the forward strand.
GATATATATTGATTCTATTATTTTCCTTTTTTGTGTGCTATTGGTGTTTTTTAATATAGTGGTGTTGATGTTTATGCTGTGATTTTTTTAGGGATCTCTGGTGGGTGAGGGCAGAGTTTGTGTTGTCTTTGATTAGATCTAGTTTGTGTTGATTGGTTCTTCTATGGAGGTCGTTTGTTTCGCCTATGTAAACGGAATGTTTTGAAGCTATTAACATATTATTCATCAGTTCCTGCGTCTACCGCGTCAGCAGATCGATCTTTCAGTGTTTTCAAAAAGGTAAAAATAATTATTTTGGGTGAAAATAATTGATTTTGGTAAATGGTTGTTTGGTATTTTGGTCGATTTTGTAGGGTAGTGAAAGAAAAAGGTTTTGTTAATGTATTGGGTTGGGTGGTGGTGGTAGGTTGTTGGAGTGGTAATATTTGTGTTATTTTGGCTTTTTATGGGGTTATGCGTTTTATTTATTTTTAGGGGGGGAGTAAAATCATATTTATATATAGAAAAGTTGGTGATATATAAGGAGTTTTAATTTCAATTGTCAAGATGAATGAATGAGGGGGAACAGATGCGGCGGAGGGCTCTAATATAAAGAGCTATGAGAGTAGCTAGTTTTATATTTTTTGGTTGGGTGGAATATCAGTGGATGTAGGACGGTTGGGAGGATTGTTTTCTATATATTGAAAAGTTAATGTGGTTGGAATTATGCTAATTTAATAAAGTATCAAGAAATGGGAGAGTGTCGTTTTCTGAAAGTTCATAAGTGAATTTGATGGAAGGATGTAACTGATTAATGAAGTTAAGTAGGTTATTGAAGTTATTTTGTTTTGGTAGGGCGACAAACACATCATCCACGTATAGTAGCCAAGTGGTGTGATGGGGTTGTATGAAGGGTATGATATGATTGTGTTCCAATAATTCCATGCATATGTTTGCTAAAGTAGGAGAGAGGGGAGACCCCATTGATAGTCCTGATGTCTGTTTATAATATTTGTTATCATAGATGAAAAAGTTATGGCCAAGGGTCAGCAATATGAGTTTTTTTATGCGGAAGAACGGATAAGATAAGTTGATGCTATTGGTGGTTATGTAGGTTTCCAGCAGATCTAGAGTGTTTGTAACCGGAACTGAGGTGAATAATGATGTTACATCAAAACTTAAGAATTGGTGGGTTGTGGGATTGAGATTATGGATTTTTTGTATGCAGTCTGGGGTATTCTTTATATGGGCTGGGGATATGTTCCCTACCACCACCACCAATACTAACAAAACATTTCTTTCACTACTTTACAAAATTTATTCCCATGAATTATACTAAAAAAAAAAATATTTTACACCAAGGGACTAATATTCTCCATAATTTTAAGTTTAAATAGTTTATATTTACTATTTATATCAGAAATCACCAGTAGCACCTTATATTCTCTATAAATATATATATATACCTATAGACACATATTATATATATATATATAATATATATATATATTATTATATATATATTATATATATATAATATATATATATAATAAGCTCTATATATATTATAGAGAAGAGAGATAAAAAAACATATATTATATCAGTGGCGTACCTGGAAGAATACACTTGGGTAGGCAGAGTTTAATATATATATATTTAATATATAGTATATATATTAAGTATAATTATAAATCCTAATCATAATATAGTATATATATATATATATATATAATATTCACACAATCTATATAGACAAAAAATCTCATGCAGATATTAAATCACGCTTACTAGACTACGATCGCGCAACTATCCAAATTGACTTGCTATATTACTTTACTTTTGAGAGAAAAACATATTTTTACTAATTATAATACTTACCTATTTATTTGTATGAAAGCTTGTTTACATGCATATTTACAAAATATACTAATTTTAAAGCAACATTTCAATTGAGTTAATTTTCTTTAGGCCTACTATTTTTTTTTAATGTGTGGTTATTATGATGATAATATAAATGACTAATACCCATATAAGTTATAGTTTTCATAATTAAGGTTCAGCAACATCATATTCGATACAAGATTTCAAACAACTAACACCAGCCGGCCAAACGTTGCATAACTTTTTCACACATTTCGTACATTTTACGGGAAGAGAACGAAAGGAAAGTTTCATATATTTTCGATATTAGGTAAGACAGACTACCCGTTCCTTTATAACTTGATATAAAAAATGACGTTATTCGTCCGTTATCCGGTGGCATAGAATATTTACTTGTAAAGATCAGAGTAGAAGCGAGAATTTCTAAATGAGTTCAAATGTTAATTATTAAGCTAAATAATTATTGGTGTGGTTGTTTTCGTTTTAAATTTATGACATACGCAAATAGCAGCTTCTTTTTTAATAGTATATTTTTATACTTTTGGGTTATATATCCATTTATTTCAATTATTTTAAAAACTAAAAAAAAATTGGGTAGCTATATATATTTTTATTTTATACGTCCTGGTATAATATTATATATATATAGTATATATATATAATATATATATAATAATAATTATAATATATAATATATACTATATATATATATATATAATATATAATATATATAATATATAATATATATATACTATAGTATACATGTAATAATATATATATATCATTTATATATAATATTAAATGTGGAAATATATATATATATTATCAATATTTATGTCTATATATATATATATTATATATATATATATATATATATATATATATATAGTATATATATATATATATATATAATATATAATGGATAATTATATATATAATATAGATTATATATATATATTATAGTAATATATAAGTATGATATGAATATATATATATATAATAATAAATAGGTATATTTTTAGATATATATATATATATATATATAGAGTTATATACATATATATGATATATATATATATATATATAATATATATTATATATAAATAGAATATATTACATTATTATACTAATAATATATATATAGCTATATATATATATATATATATATACTATATATATATATTATTATATATATATATATATTATTTATATATATATAATTACTATAATAGTAATATAATATATATAATAGTAATATAGTAATAATATATATATTTATATATAGGTATATATATTATATATATAATATTATATATATATTATATATATATATAATATATATATAATATATAATACTATATAGTATTAGTATATATAATAGTATATATATATATTATATTATAATATAAATTATATATAATATATATATATAAATATATATAGTATATATATATACAGTATATATATATATATATATAAAATAGTATATAGAATATATATAATATATATAATATATATATATTATATACTCATTATATATAATAAATAATATATATTAACAGTGATAACCAGACCAAACCGCTCACGGGCAGAGCCTTAATCAAGGAGGGGTGTACTCGATTAACGTCAGAGCAGGACGGAGGCAAGCCCAAGGAGAGAATAAACTCACATTCTCGCACCCGACAGTTGCGGGAGCCTGGACCCCTCGCCTTGTACTAGGCGGAGGTTGCTCTACCACTAGGAGAGCTACCGGGCGCTTTATATAAATAAATATAAATTATCTTAAAAAAGAAAAAATATATACGCTACATAATACAATATAGCACAAATATATATAACACACCAGCTATTTAACATAATATATTAGAAAATATATAAGTTTATATAATAAATATATATATATATATAATATATATACTATATATATAATATATATATATATATATTATATACTTATAATATATTTATATAAATATATATTTATATTATATAGTATATATATATATATAATAAAATATATGAAAATATACTTAAATAAGGATTAATATATATATATAATATAAGTAGATTATAATATAATATATATTATAAGGTATTAAAGAATATAGTATAGTATAGTATATATATATATATATATCTCACTACTCATATATACCTATATTATACTCAAAATATATATATAATAATATATATATATATATATATATATATATATAATAGTATATAATAAAACAGTCGGCAGGATGATATTAGGAAGCATGTGAGAGATTAGTGGGGTGAATTGGGCGAACTAATATATAAAAAGAAAGAAAATATTAAGTAAATAATTTCTTTTTTGCTCATTAAATTAGCCATGCGGTAGATACTAAAGTCTTTATTTAGATTATCTTAATTTTAGAGAATTTTTATATTTTAAAAAAATTATAATGTATTAGGAGAAGAAATTTTCTTAAATAGAAGTTCACATTTGAAAAATGCGTTTTTCTTTTAATTTTGTTATAAAATGAAAAGTTGTGGATGGATTTTGATTATTTTTTCAGTGTATACTGCAAGGTATGTTAGCTTTAAACTGACAAAGTAAATCTTTGATTCAAACAGTACATAGGGGTTAAATCACTGGGCCTAACTTGCCGCCTATTCGCTACCCCACATAAAAAAATCTGATGGGGGTGAATAGAGACATTGGGCCATTGTATATATACTTTACTTTATGATTTATTATTGACATTTTAATTACTACAACCTAATTTTAAATATAAATAAACATTTTACCTATATTAAGGAAAAATTAAAATATAAATAATAAAAGTTAATACCTCTACGCAAAATATGAATTCCAAGAAGTGTCCATATTTACCCCCCGAATGGGGTGAATAGGAACACCACATTTTAATTTTTTAAAAATCACATTTATATAATTTTTTTTTTCACAAAATAGAATATCTCGAAAAGTACGACACTTACAGAAAAACCAATTACATATTTGGAATCAGCTATATAAAGCTTATAGCAAAAATGTGAAAAAGAAATCTAAAAATGACAATATCTCGAAAGTAACGAAACTTACAGAAAAACGCAATTAACATATTTGGAATCAAGGCATATAAAGCTTATTACAAAAATGTAAATAATAATAATAATAATAAAAAATTAGGGGACTCGAGCCGACGTGGGACAGATGGGGGAACGTTTTACATACCCCGTAGGGGAGGGGCGGAGGAACCCCCGCCCACCGCGACACCCAAATACCAAAGAGCGGGGGTGTCCGGAGACCCTCCGGAGGAGGTGTGAAAATATCCCTAATACCAACAGTAGTTCCCGGGAAGGCCGAAGAGACTCTCGACTCCTTAGCTCATCGTGCGGTTACCTGGGGGTTATTCCTTATAGTTTAACAAAAAAAAAAGTTTAAAACTGATGTAGTCGTAAAACGTAACAGGTTCTACAGTATATTTTTGAATCATGTCCGTCACCGCTTACACCTTAAATTGACTGTTAGGATCAATATACATAGAAATATATTTAAAAAAACAAAAAAAAAATATTAAAACTAGACGGGAGTCGTAAAACATAGTTATTCAAGGTCCTATTATATTATATATATATTAATATAGTATATATATATATATATATATAATATATAGTATATAATAAATAATATATAATTATGATATTAATATATATAGATTATATATTATAGTATACTATATAAGATACACATAGGCGGGAGTTTAAAATTTCAAAAAACATTAGCTGTTAAACTTACAACTTAAGCGTACTGGGGCCGACTATTAGCTACTAAAAAAGAGCCTACAAAATTATTTTATTTTTATTATTAAGGGAGAACTCGAGCTTTCGTGCGGGTTTTACGCGCCCTTTGTCAGAGCTGAAGAGAACCATCAAATGTTGTCAGGGACTGGGTTGGGATTTTTGGGAATGGATTTCGTTGGTTGTTTTTTCTGTTTTTAGTTGATTGAAATATTTTGACGATAGAATTATTGAATTTTGTAAGGAATCAAGCCTAAATTCACCTGGTTGTTTGTTGAAATTGTTTTTATTGTAGATATATATTGATTCTATTATTTTCCTTTTTTGTGTGCTATTGGTGTTTTTTAATATAGTGGTGTTGATGTTTATGCTGTGATTTTTTTAGGGATCTCTGGTGGGTGAGGGCAGAGTTTGTGTTGTCTTTGATTAGATCTAGTTTGTGTTGATTGGTTCTTCTATGGAGGTCGTTTGTTTCGCCTATGTAAACGGGACAGTTGAAGCAAGGGATTTGGTATAAACAGTGGGTTTGGAGGTTATTTGAAGTGAGGGATCTAAGGGAGTGTTTCAAGGTAAAATAATTATTTTGGGTGAAAATAATTGATTTTGGTAAATGTTGTTTGGTATTTTGGTCTATTTTGTAGGGTAGTGAAAGAAAGGTTTTGTTAATATTGGTGGTGGTGGTGGTAGGGGAGTGGTAATATTTTTATTTGGCTTTTTGGTATGCTTTATTTATTTTTTAGGGGGGGTAAATCAATTTTTGAAAATGTGGAATAAAGGAGTTTTATTTCATTGTCAAGATGATTGGGGGAACAGATGCGGAGGGCTCTAATATAAAGAGCTATGAGAGTAGCTAGTTTTATATTTTTTGGTTGGGTGGAATATCAGTGGATGTAGGACGGTTGGGAGGATTGTTTTCTATATATTGAAAAGTTAATGTGGTTGGAATTATGCTAATTTAAAAAAGTATCAAGAAATGGGAGAGTGTCGTTTTCTGAAAGTTCATAAGTGAATTTGATGGAAGGATGTAACTGATTAATGAAGTTAAGTAGGTTATTGAAGTTATTTTGTTTTGGTAGGGCGACAAACACATCATCCACGTATAGTAGCCAAGTGGTGTGATGGGGTTGTATGAAGGGTATGATATGATTGTGTTCCAATAATTCCATGCATATGTTTGCTAATTGTTGGAGAAGAGGGAGACCATTGATAGTCCTTGATGTCTGGTTATAATTATTTGTTATCATAGTATGAAAATGTTATGGCCAAGGGTTCAGGCCAAATATGAGTTTTTTTAATGCGGATAAAGAACGGATTAAGAATAAGTTTGATTGCTGATTGGTGGTTATGTAGGTTCTCAGCGCAGATCATAGAGTGTCACATGTATACCGGAACTGAGGTGCACATAATGCATGTTACACAAAACTTTAAGAATTGGTTGGGTTTGCTGGATTGAGATTATGGGATTTTTGTAATGCAAGTCTGGGACAGTATTCTTTATATGGGCTGGGAATATGTTCCCTACCACCACCACCAATACTAACAAAACCTTTCTTTCACTACCCTACAAAATCGACCAAAACACAAAACAACATTTACCAAAATGGACTAATATCTCTCCATAAATTTATAATCAACCGTATAAAGTAGGTTTCATAAACTTATATATATATCACTATTATATATTATATCATATATTATATATATATAGTATATATATATATATATATTTATATATATTCATATACTATATATATATATATTATATAGTATATACTATATATATATATCAGGTGGCGTACCTGAAGGGGCAATTACACTTGGGTAGGACAGAGTTTAAGTATATATATATTTATATATATTATAATATATATATATATTAGTACTGATTTTTATATATATATATACTTATATTATATATATATATAATATATATATATCATATTATATATATATATACCGTATATTACTCAATAGTTATATATATATATATATAGTATATATAGGCTAAGACAAACATCCCGAAAACATATTTTACTATTATAATACTCGTACTACCATCAGTTCTATTTGTATAAAAGCTTGTTATACATCAATACTTTACCCAAATATACTTAATTTTAGAAGGCCACATTTCCAATTGAGGTAATTTTCTTAGGCCCTAGCTATTTTTTTAAAATAAAGCTGTGGTTTTATAGATAAGTTTTTAAAGCGTTTTTTCTTTAATATAAAATCTACACCTATTCCATTATGCATTATTTCAATTATTTTATGCATATAAAGCTAAAATACACTTTAAATAAAGTTTATATAAGATTAATATTTCAAATAATCAGTAATAATCATGGACACATTCATGATACAAAGATTTTCAAACAAATTACCACAAGCCGCCAAAACTTGTCATACTTTTCACACATTTCGTACATATTTACGGGATGAGAACGGAAAGTTTCATATATTTTCGATATTAGGTAAGACAGACTACCCGTTTCCTTATAACTTGATATAAAAAATGGCGTCATTCGTCCGTCCGTAGCTATTAAGAATTTTACTTGTAAGATCAGAGTAGAAGCGAGAATTTCTAAATGAATTCAATTATCATTGGTGGCTTTATTATTATTGTGGTTTTGTAAGGAAGATATTCTTTTAATTTATGATACAAAATAGCTTCTGTTTTCAATTATTTATATTAAAATCTTTAATAACTCTAGTTCCTTATACTTTTACCATGTAATTTCAATTATTTAAAACACCTAAAAAATAAATTGGTGTATGACGCTACCTAACCCGGCTTTCACCCTTTACTATATACGGTCCCTGGCATCATAATCTCACTATATATAATAATTATATATATATATATATATACACATTATATATTATATATAACTATATATTATATATATATATTATTATATATTATATATATACTATATATATATATATATATTATATATAATAGATATATATATATTTATATGGAATTCTTCTCACATATACATATATATATATATATATATATATATATATAATATAGTATATTATAGTATAGTATATTATATTATATTATAGATATATTATAGATATATATATATATATAATATATATATATATATATATATTGTGTGTGTATTATACCTATACTTATATATATCATTATCACTTTATATATATAGTATATATATAATATATAATATTATATATATACTATACTATATATATATATATATATTATATATTATTCTTTCTTCTTTCTTCTCCACCTAGACTCCTGAAGCGTGAAAACGCTTGTAGAATGTTCTGGACGCAAACCCCTCCACCCGCGTTCGGTTCCTCATAGATTCCTGACTCTTCCAGCTCCTCCATTCCACGTCCTCTTCTCTCAATGGCCGTCCTCACGTTATCACTCCATCTGGTTCTTGGTTGACCTACACTGCGTCTTCCATCTGGCCTCCATCTGTAGTAACCTTCGGGATCTATCCTCATTCATCCTTCATGTACATATGTGTCCGTACCATCGTAGCTGTCCCTTTTCAATAAAACTCAGTATACTCTCCACCCCCAGCTCCTCTCTTATATCATCATTTCTGATTTTATCCCTTCTCGTAACTCCCTTCATAGATCTCACCACCCTCATTTCACACGCTTGTATCTTACTCTTAGTTTTTGTAGTTAAAGCCCACGCTTCGCAACCATACGTTAATATAGGTCGTAGAATAGACACGTATATTACTATTTTCACTTTTCGAGGGACATTTCTGTCTCGTATTAGCGGATATAGCAATCTTAATGTATTGTTAAACTTTTCTATTTACTAGTCCAATTTCTATGTTAATAACATTTTCCCGCCCCGAAACAAACTTCAAGGTATTTAAACTGATCAACCTGCTTCAGTTCTCTGATCCCTCACTCTAACTATTCATTCTCCTCCTCTCTTTACTTATCAACATCACCTCAGTCTTCTCCTCATTTATCCTCATTCCTCTCTCCCTCAACTCCTCATCCCACGATACAATAAATCTCTGCAGAGCCTCCCTTGATTCCGCCACTAACGCAAGATCATCTGCGTATCCAAAGACAGTTCCCTCCACTCGTCTTTGGACCATTTTTCCACAATAATCCCATGAACAGGATAAACAAATCGGAGAGAGAACACATACCCTGTTTTTCCACCCCCCGTATCAAACCGCAAACCAATCTCATTCGTCCATCTGGGTCTTCACTTTGCATAAACTATTCGTATAAATACTTTTTATTGCTCTTCTCAGTTTTTCTGGTATCCCATACTTTCTCGTTCTAAGTATTTTCCACAGGACCCCCATCGGTACACGGTCAAAAGCCTTCTCCAGGTCTACAAATGCCAAATACATCTTTGTTAAATTCCCAACCCTTTTCACATACCATCTTTAAAGCGAATATCAAATCAATAGTTGATCTATTTGGCCTAAAGCCATGTTGCCAATCGTCCGTTTTATCTTCTAGACTCTCTCTCAATCTTTATTTTAATATTCGTTCATATACCTTTTCGATATGTGGTGTCAAAGCAATTCCTCTGTAATTTCTACAGTCTGCCTTATCACCTTTTTTAAAAATTGAGCATATTATTGATATGTTCCATTCTTTAGGCGTCCTTTCTTCTCGTCAGAATTTATTCATTAATTCTTTCATCCATACACTTCCTTCTCCTCACACTCAAGATTTCCGCCGGTATCATATTTTCACCCGGTGCTTTCCCGCTTTTCATCTTTTTCAAGGCATATGCCATTTCTTCGTCCGTGATCTGCCACTCGTCCTCCACCACCTCCCAATGGTTATCCACTTCATGCATATCCTCCTCCTCCACATCATTTGGTATATTCAGCAAATCAACAAAATAATTCTTCCATCTTTCGACAATCTCTCTCGGGTCCGTTAACAACACTCCATTTTCATTCTTTATTGCATATGTTGGAGGTGCTGTTCTTTCCCTATAGTTTTTTTTGTCATATTAAATATCAATTTTATTGTACCCGCAAGGACCTCTTCCAATCTTCTCCCATGTGTTTTCCTTTTCCATTCTTTTTATTCTCCGTTTCATTTCTCACCATTATATATGCTTCTCTATCCTCCATTCTTCTTGTCTTCATCCATCTTCTAAAAACATTTCATTTTTCTCTTGACTGCTTCTTGCACTCTTTCTGTCCACCACGCTGTTTGTCTTTTCTTTTTTCCATATATTGTTTTGGTTTCTATGATCCTCTCAGATACCTCCACCAATGTATCACGGAAAACCTCCCACCCTTCCTCCACATCTACATCCTCCCCAATCCTCTGTCTTTTCGTATCCATTTCTCTCTGGAATGTGTTTTTACAATCCTGGTCTCTCAGTTTCTCAACCATAAATCTTTTTCTCCGCCTGCATCTAAAAGGCTTCGGCATTTCCATTCTCAATTTCCCCACCACCATTCGGTGGTCTGCATCTCCCGATACGGATGGTATACTTTTCACATTCCCTTAAATTATTCTTTTTGTTGTTCTGTTAATATCAATCCTAATCACTTGATTTCTCTCCATATGCACTCCCTTCTGTCATCCCATCTGTACCATGTCCATTTCTGACTTTCTCTATGTTTATAGTACGTGTTCATTATACTCATGTTGTTACGTACACAAAGGTCTATGATGCTATCTCCCGCCAGATTCTTATTTCCCAAACTAAACGCTCCTATCACATTCTCTATTCCTCTGCGATCCGTACCAACGTGTCCATTCATATCCCCCAAAACAATTACATTATCATGGAAAGGTACTCTATTTTTGACGTCCTGCAATTCTTGATAAAAAACTTCCCTCTCTCCAGCTGGTCTTCCTTGCTGCGGTGCGTACACCTGTATAAAGCTTAGATTTACTCCGTTTGTCTTTACTGAAACAGACATAATACGAGAATTTTTCTGTTCGATGTTACTTACTCTTTGTGATTACTCCGATAATATCACTCCCACTCCATGTCTATTTTCTCTTCCTCCACTGTATATCAATTGGTAATTATGATGAAGAACTCTAACTCCACTTCCGGCCAATCTCGTTTCACAAACTCCCAGCACATCCAACCCCCGCTCTATCATCAGCATCACCATCTCCTCCTCCTTCCCTCTCAACGTTCCAACATTTAAAGTGGCAACACGTATATTTTTTCTAGAAGTTCCATTTCGTAATCCAAAATCGCGCGGTCGTCTTCTTAAAAGTCTGTCAGGGCTCCGAGGCAAAACAAGAGTTTCTTGAGCAGGTGATGTCGGTTGCCGGCTTGCTAGGCCTGTCGCAACCCTATTTTCTCACAAATAGTGAGGTGGTATCAACTGCTAATTATCAACAGCTGTTAGCGGGAAGAAAATTACAGTATGTGGGGTGTTCCCAAACCCCAGCACCCAATATATATATATATATATATATATATATATATATATATATATATACTGTATATATATATAATTATATACTATAGATATATATATATATATATATATATATATAGTATATATATATATATATATATTATATAATACTATTATTATTAAAAATATTTCATTTATTTAAATTAATTATATCATAATAAAATTTATATTTTTAATTTAATATCATATATATTATATATATATATATATATATATATATATATATTTTACAGTGATAAACACCACCGCTCACGGGCAGAGCCCTAATCAAGGAGGGGGTGTACTCCCGATTAACGTCCCGGAGCAGTGACCCGGAGCCAAGGCCGCAAGGAGAGAATAGCATCCACATTTCTTCCACCCGCACCAGTTGCGAAGCCTGGGACCCCTCGCTTGTATGGCGAGTGCTCTACTCACTGAGCTACCGGGCGCTATTTATACTAAATAAATATATACATATCTAGAAAAAGCAAAAAAAATATATACATACTTATATACCTATACAAATATATATAACACTACCATCATTAACATATATATTAAAAATATATATATTATAATATATATATATATATATATATATATATATATAATATATATATACTATATATATATATATTACTATATATTAATATAATATTATTATATAATATATACTATATATATTTAGTATTTTTATATATTTAATATATATACTATTATATATTATATATATATATATATATATAGATATACGATATATTATATATATAGTATAATATAATATAAATTATATATTATAGAAGTTCCATACTATAATATATTAAATATATATATTATATATATTATATAATAATATATATATATATATATATATATATATAACGTCGGGCGGGATGAATTGGAACAGTAAAATTAGTGGGGTGAATGGGGACACTAAATATAAAAAGAAAGAAAATAAGTAAATAATTCTTTTTTGCTCATTAAATAGCCATGCGGTAGTACTACAAGCTTTATTTAGATTATCTTTATTTTTAGAGATTTTTTATATTTTAAAAAAATTATAATGTATTAGGAGAAGAAATTTTCTTAAATAGAAGTTCACATTTGAAAAATGCGTTTTTCTTTTAATTTTGTTATAAAATGAAAAGTTGTGGATGGATTTTGATTATTTTTTCAGTGTATACTGCTAGGTATGTTAGCTTTAAACTGACAAAGTAAATCTTTGATTCAAACAGTACATAGGGGTTAAATCACTGGGCCTAACTTGCCCCTATTCGCCCCCACATAAAAAATCATGATGGGGTGAATAGAGACACCATTGTTATTCTTACTTTATGAATTATTATTGACATTTTATTACCTATAGCTAATTTTAATATAATAAACAGTTACCTATATTAAGGAAAAATTAAAATAAAAAATAAAATTTATACTCAAAATATGAATTCCAAGAAGTGTCCATATTTACCCCCCGAATGGGGTGAATAGGAACACCACATTTTAATTCTTATTTTATGTATCATTATTGACATTTTTATACTTATGGCTAATTTTAATATAATAAACAATTACCTATTTTAAGTAAAAATTAAAAAAAAAATAAATTCATACACAAATATAAATTTCAAGAGATGTCCCTATCCACAGTTTCACCCCATTTGGTGTCCCTATTCACCCAATCAAGGAAAATTCAAATGAGCTTTATTTAAACTTTAATTTAACTATTGTTATTAGAATTACATTATTATTTATTTGTGTGCCTATGACCTATATAGGCCCATGATTTTCAGAAAAAAAAATCCAAAAAGTGTATTAGGGAAAAGAAGGGAGACAAGTTTTACTTAAAGTGTCCCAATTCACCCCTCCAAACGCTATATATATATATATGGATATATATATTATATATATATATATATAATAATATGATATTATATTATATATATACTATAATTATATATATACCATATATAATACTATATATATATATATATATATATCATACTATAAACTATATTATATATATATTTATTATATATATATATAATAATATATAAAATATATATTATATATATAGATATATATATAGATATATATATACTATATATATATATATATATATACTAATTATATATATATATTGCACTACCTTTGTCTCAATTTGGATCGGTAGAGCGACAAAGTGCGCGCGCAAGGGTGCCGGGTTTCCGATCCCTGTCCCGCGATCCCTAGGTAGAATACCTAGAGAAGTTCCCCTCCTTAGATAGGGCTATGCCCTTGGAGGTGTGTAAACTTTTTATATATATATATAGTAGATATATATATATATATATAAATATATATATAATATATATATATATATATATAAAATATATATATATATATATATATATATTATATAATAATAGTATATATATATATATATATACTATATATATATATATATATATATTCGATAGATTTTCTGTGTGATTATCGTTGCTATTCTGCTCGATTAATTAATTTTACTTGTAAGATATATAAAAAATCTGATCTCA
>JABUQX010045650.1:0-31021 GCA_015478945.1 Trachelipus rathkii
ACATCCGTAAAGTTTTAAGCTTTGCAACTGCCGTTGCTGAATGGGAAAAATGAGAGGATATGCCTTCTGAAGTAAATAAAATTATCTTTAACCAGATCTCTGACCATTATTGATCGTGACATGCATAGCTCAACAATATGAATAAAACACGAAATTGATAGTACACTCTCCTCCTTATTACCAGCTACATGTTTGCCATTAGCCCGTATCACTAATGAATTCTATTTTTTAGAATATTGAATAATTCAAAGGCCCTTATAGGATCTGACAAATAACAAAGATTTTAAGTTTTTATTATCAAAATTGCTATATTTTATTTTTTTGGAATTCTAAAATTTCAATTTTAAATATGAAATTAGAATAGCTTATGTTAACGTAATTTATTGTTTATAAAGCCAATGATTCGGCTCCGAAATAGTTCGGTTCTAAGTAAGCCAATACCGATATTCGGTATTTGGCCGAAAGGTGCCGAATAGCCGATATACTTACCTGAATATTGCAACATCCAAATAGACTATATATAAATATATATATTATTATATTTTTATATAAATAATTAATATATATTAATATCATATTAATATATATATAGTATATATATATATATATATTATATATATATATATATTATATATATATATATTAATATATAATATTATATATATATATATATATATATATATATAATAATCTTATTATATAATATATATAATTAATAAATATAATTATATATAATTATATATATAGATATATATATATAATATATATATATATATAATATAATAAATATTAATATATATATATTATATTCTCAATTATATGTACTTTCTTTAACATCTTATATATGCGATTATATGCAATATTTAACATCTATGTTATAGTTATATATATATGTATATATATAATATATATATCTATAATATATATATTTATATATATTTATATATGTCTGTGTGTATTATATTATATATAATATTATATATAAATATATATATATATATATATATTATTCAGTGGCGCGTAGTTAAGGGATAGGCCTGCGTAGGCAGTGCACTTCTTATTTTTAAGTCGTGACAGGAATTAATATATTAAAAGAAAAACATCATAAGAATATAAAAATATGTTAATATAATAAGAAACATAAGAAACATTAACTATAAATAATAATTAAGAAATATAAACAAAAAAATGAGGGCTATTATGCTTTGCCTGCCTATCTTACTGCCTAAGCGCTTCCTACCTAATGAACGCGATAACTGGTAATAAAATATCTCCTTACTATTGCAATGATATTAGGACACGTGCGACCTGGGCTCTTCGTTTGGTCGTTGTTGCCATATATCGCATATTTTTAAAAGTTTCCATTTGGAAACCTTTTTCGCATGCATTTTAATTAATTTCACTTATATAAAAATAAAATAAATAAATAAATAATAATAAATAATATAATTAAAGAAATAAATAAATAAATAAATTAAAATAAATTTAAAGATAAAATAAAATAAATAAATATAATTATACATATATATGATTATATATATATATATATATATATATATAATATATATATATATAAATATATTATATATATAAATATATAATATTAATAATATATTAAATATATATCTACACAGCAAATAACAATCTAAGCTACTCACTTTATATATATATATTATATAATATATATAATATATATAATATAACTATAGTATTATATATATATATATTATATATAATATAATATATATAATATATATATATATATATATATATATTATTATAATATATCTATATATACTATATAATATATATAATATATATTAAGATATAATATATATATATATATATATATATATATATATATATATATATATTATAAATATATAATATATATTATATATATATATATATATATAGTATATATATTAATATATTATACTAATATATCATATATATACTATATGATATATATATATAGTATATATATATTATATATATATATATATTATATATATTTTAATATATATATTATATAAGTATATATATATAATATATATAATAATATATAATATATAATAATTAGATAATATATATATAATATAATATATGATTATACTATATACTATACTAATGTGTAATCACACTCAATAAAAACACACACGCTCTCAGAATAACAAACACAAATTTACAAAAAAGCCGCACTGGGAAACATATTACACTAACCCACATATTAAAACAACTTATCCCCCGTCTAAACATCACAACACCTCCCCCTCAACAAAATCCATCTAAGAACCTCATTAACCCAATTCAAAAAGCAGCAAAACTCTATATATATCCAAAGATTCCTTAAAAATACAATCCAACCTTAACCCCGCGGAAAAGAAAACCCTAATCAGGGTAGTTATTGGAGCAAGTTCGTCAGCACTCGAAGGTCCACTGAGGTGCCTGTATGAATACTTTCACTTTCCCACGGTCGTGCTTTGATCCTTGATAAACGCGGCGTGTTTCATGATAACGGTCTCTTTGTATTATTTTTATTATCTTTTTATTTATTTATTAATTATATATATATTATATATATATATATATATTATATAATATATAGTATATAATATAATATATATATATTATATAGTATATATAGTATAAATAGTCTATATATATTATATAAAAATGAATATATTATAATATAATATCACGGTGCTAGTATCGTTATCGGAGTCTACACTGTTTGGAGGTGAGCTATTATGGGCTGGCGGATATCGTCCCCGTAAGGGGGGACGCTGCCTCCTATAATAATCGAATATTTCGTAAAGGCCCTGAATATTTGGAGCGCGGATTCCGAGTTGGATTTCTATGAAGCCTGGATTGGAATCAGAGGAGTTGGCCATCGGCAAACCGGGTGCTGGACACATGTGGTGCTGGTTAGTATATTGTAGTATATAATTACAATATTATTTCTTTATAATGCTTAATTGGGACCCGTAGACTCGAAAATGACGGTAATTAAGATCGTAAGGGTCCAGGGGCTCCCTAAAGAGGATCCTCAGAAGAAAAAGAATGAATTCTTAGAAGCAGTGAAAGGCTGAAATGTGATAGTTATTATGAAGAATAGAGAAAGAGTGCTGAATCTGTAGGAGTTTGAGTTTGGCAACGCAACCGGTGCCTGCTCGATGCGGTGCAAAGAGTTAGTAAATATTGTATAATAATCACAATTATATAATTGTCAAATTATATGTTTATAAGATCGTGATTTCGAATAGGGTGTTTGAAAGCTCCACCGCTGCAAGGCGGGTTCCATGAGCCCCCCGAATCCGCGCGTGCAGCGCGCCCGCAGGGGTGATTCGCGGCACTCGAAACTCGGCGCGTTGCGCGCGCCCTCGCGCCCTCGTGCCCGTAGGTCGCTATCTGGGCGGAAACCACGCAAGAACGCAACGTGTTCTGTTTTCTTTTAAAAAAATTTATAATTTATTCACTTTCACGATTGAGCTTTTGTTTCAACTTATATTTTTTTTTAATTATTTTCAAAATATTTATTATTTTTTATTTATTTTTTAAATTTTATTTGTGTTTTGTATCTAAAAATTTTATGCTCTTTCATTCTTTATACGTAAAATGGCTGCTTTTACAAACCCCTAAAGCAGTAAATCAGGTAAATCTAAGTAAATCTAGACCAAACCCCTCCTACCCCTCCCCACCCTCATCTATGATTCTACTGATCTATTGATTCAAGTCATATTTTTTATTAAAATTGTTAGCTTTTACAATACCCTAAAGCATTAAATCAGTTAATCAGTAAATCGAAAACTACCCTCCTCACCTACCCTCTACCCGATTTCTTTAGGGTTTGGGATCCTTATTGAATAAGTGGCATCTTTTAAATTTAGACGTAAAGCAAATTAATTCAAACACTATAAAATTATAAAATTGTTGTTTTTAATTATCCGTGGGGATAAGTGTTGGTGTCATGTAAATCAATACTACCTGCCTCCTTCATCCATGTCTATTGATCTATTGGATTTAAGTCATATTTTTTATTAAAAATTGTTCTGTTTTACATACCCTACAAACAGTAAATCAGTAATATCATACGACACCCCATCCCTCTCCACCTGATCCATGATTTACTGTTCTATTGATCTATTGATTATTTGATCAATTTTTTAAAAGTCATAATTTTTTATTAAAACTGGTTTGTTTTACATACCCTATCAATCAGTAAATTCAACCCTCCTCTTCCTTCCATCCATGATCTATTTGATTCAGTCATATTTTTTATTAAAATTGGTTTTACGTTTCTACATACCCTAAAACAGTAAAATCATAAATCACACGAGCACCGCTCACCTCCCACCTATCCATATCTATTGACTTAAGTCATATTTTCCATTAAAATTGTTGTTTTAATCATACCCTATAAGCAGAAATCAGCTATATCAAGACTACCATCCCACCCTCATCATGATCTATGATCTATTGATCAAGTCTATTTTTATTAAAATTGCCTTATGTTTTACTACCCTAAAATAGTAATTCCAGTTAAAATCATTACGAAGCAACCCCCCCACCTCCCACCTATCCATGGATCTATTGATCTATTGATCTTTTTGACCATTCTATTTATCGTGCAACCTTTCTATTCTATTAGTGTTCAGGTGTCTACCTAGTAATGGATGGTTGGTAAATTTTATGTTCCGCGCTCCTTTGCTACATGTCTTGTTGTCCGGTCCTACAGGTGCGTGAAAACCTTCCTGTTATCTAAAACATTTTAAAAAGAGGTTCGAGATTTTCGGAACAAAAACTTGTTAAAAGTCATATGGTGCACAGTGTTTACCAAGAAAAGTTTAATGGATTTACAAAAGAATTGTAATTCGCATTTCAGAAGGGTCTATAGACATGAAAAGCTTTTCAATGTTTTACCTCAGGGTCATAAAATATAATCCTGACGATTTGATGCATACATTGCAAATGAGGATATAGCTATGAACACTTTTGCAAGTTTAACTCATCATTTAAACATTGACTGTATTTTTTATAAACACTTCCTCTTTATCTATCAGAATAAGTATATGAGGGATTTGTCTTTAAACACACAGTATTTTATCTTGTTTGGACAAAGAAGGGACATGAGTCAAGTCAATGTTGTGGCTACCCCAATATGTTTCTTACTCAGCGTAGAAGAGTTCCTAAAGTAATATAAAGAAAGTTTACATTATACCTCACGGTTATTTTACTCCTGAGACTTCACCCTATTAAATCGCATATGACGTGTTGCAACCTACCAGGATATCGCGGCCGCACCACATATAAACAGTACTTCGTATAAATATCTGAATTTCAGTCTTCTAGTAGCAGATTTATTTACATCTTATGAGAAAAATTTAAAACCTGAAACCTTCTGAAAAGCTTAAGCTGATCTTGAAGAATGAAAAATTTGGTTAACTATGTATAGCTGAAGTATCCTTAAATCCTATAAAAAGGAAATGTCCCTTTAAACAGGACCTCGAAGAAAGGTAAAGCTGCGTCGTTCATAGGAACATTCATTAAAAACTGGCTGTGTAACCGTAAGAAAACTTAAAATATAATAATGAACGAGCTAGTTACAAAAAGGCAGAGGTGGTGTTCCTACCTGTTACTCTTTTCCGTCATATGCCCCTTGTGATCACGCAAGTGAGAGAAGGTAGTTGTTTTTACCCTACAGCGATCTATGAAGAAGATGAATATAATCAGGGAAGCCTACTCTTACAACAGCAAGACAGACACCGCTCACGCAACAACAGCAGCAGCAAACAACAACAATACAACAACAACAACTAACAACAACAACAGACGCAAACACATCTTCAATTCCTAAATCTAGACAGATTGCAACAGAGCGGTATATCTCTCATCAACAGTTGTTTCGCAACAGCAACCTTTGAGTTCTATATGATCCACAAGTTGAACGATAAATAATTTACTGAAGAAGGAATTGTAATCGAATATTAAACCTGAACGTAACATTCATGAAAAAAGAATCCTAAATCAAAACGCTATACAAAAATTAGTAAGATTTAAAAGTTTTATTAAAATCACCTAAGGAAGATTCTAGTTCTAGCATAAGAGACTCAAGATTGAGGTGAAGAGACTTAAGATAATGTTTAAAACATGTACTACGCGGACAGCTTACAAGAGAGGTAAGAAAACGGGTGTTCAGCTTTATAATTATTCTTAAAAGATCAATACAAATGGAACGAAATCTGTCAAAATCACTTATTGAATGGTGAAACAATCGTTGGTTCGAATATTGTTGATCTGATATCGTCGATTCTCTCGCGGTGAATTTGGAGGGAGGCTCTTGTAAGGGGGGGTGGAGCAAGGAATCAACAAGACGCTCAGACTATTAATTTTCTGAATACTTTGAATCCAGTAATATAAACAAAGATCTTCGATTCTGGTATAATAGTTTCCATGTCTTCCTAGACAGAATGCGAGCCCTCTGGTACTTTTTGCATCGGACAGATTAAAGTTGATAAGTAGAAAAACATCGCGTTCGAAATGTGCAGGTAAGAAAGAAAAAAAAATCATTCGGTGCCAAAATGATTAGTTCTAATTAATTATTGTAGCTGTTTTTTATATGTCGTGTGTGTGCTTGTAATTTAAAATAATGTAATATAACGCTAATTTTACTTTCTTGTATACATATGTTTATTTTTTAGTTTGTTCTGCCTTGTAATTTTAAAATGTTCATATAGGATTATAAGTTTAATATTTTTTTTGTTAGTTAAAAAAAAAAAAATTATTTTCATCGCCTATATCGTTATGATATATATATATTATATATTTTATTTTAGTTATTAATTTATATATATATATATTTATATATATATATATAAATATATTATATTAATATATATATCTAATGATATTATTATGTTATATACTATTTATATTATATATATATATTATATATATATATTACTATAGTATATAAATACCACATTTCAGTATCAGATCAATATGTTTTTATTGTTTTAATTCATTGTGATCCATGCAGGGCTAATGGAGGCGGCGATTAAATATTACTGATGTGAAACAACCATACAGTTACGGTGGTTTTTTTCAAGGCTCGCTTCAAAGTTCCTCAATTACATAAATAACGAACTTGAAAAAATATTGTAGAAGGCTGAAGGCATGCTTTTAACTCTTCATAAACCTCCTACGAAAATAATTCACACGGAAAACCTATAGCCCCCCCCATTTAGAAACACTGTAATGGCAGTTAAGATTTGACAGATATTGATATAATATAATTTAAAATGAGGGGATCAAATATATTCTTTTTGTGATAGATCTATATTCCAGGTACTTATGGTTAAGGGCTTTAAAGGATTAAAAGTCAAAAAACTGTTGCTCGTTGTGTAGTAAGTTAGAAATTTAAAATGAAGATGGCCAGATATCCCCAAATATATGGACAGTATAAAGGTATGAATTTTTTAGGCAAAGAGTTTCAAGCAAATATGTGTACTTGGAGTCTGACTTAGGGTATCTACAAACACTTTTCCTTTAATGAAAGCTGCAATAGTTGAAAGAGTACAAAAAACTATAAAAGAAAAGAATGCATAGGTATTTCGCGAAGATGAATACATTAAATATTTCTGATATACGACATTAAGTACCGGCTTACTCCTATAATAGGTCTTATCATAAAACCCTAAAGAATACCCCTGTAGAGATGGTGACGACAAAACCAGCTGTACCTATCAACTCAATGGGGAAAAATAAAGATAACACTGGGTGTTAAAGTAGGGATTATGGAGAGATTTCCAGGACTGATGAAAATTTCAGAAAGGGTATGAAGTTGGATGGTCGAGAGAAGTTTTTAAGGTAGATACAATCAGAGAATTCCCCGAGAGGACGTGTTAAACATTATACTATCTTGAGGATTTAGATGGTGAAAAAATAAAAGATGGGTTCTATAAACAAGAAATCACAGAAAATAGGTTTGATTCCTAAGAGTCACGAATATAAATTAGAAAAAAATATTAGGATCTAAAGGTAAAGGTAAAAAATAAACAGAATCTTGTCAAATGGGTAGGTTACCCATTGACGTTAATAGGTTATATAGAATTGCTAGTGAAATTTCAGAACATTGATCAGTTTACTTGTGAACATGGATGAGTGAAGAATTCGTTTCCTATTTAACGTTAAACCGCATCGGCTTCTGATGGACCTATATCCGGAAAAAAATATCTAGACTTTAACTACAGTTTATTGAGTCCCCATTAAAACTCGAACTAGAAATGTTAATTCGGGTTATGCTGAAATGATACTGGACGCAGTTCATCATCTGAGAAATATCCTAGCTTCACATATGGGCGTTGTAATATTTACGAAGTTGCGGGAATGTTAAAAACGTATTAAAAATTAACATAGTTTGGAGAGGTTCTCTCTGTGGAAGTGGAAAGGAACTCTCTACAGAGCTGAACTGCATATCTACTCCTATACAGACTGAATCTGCTAGAGTTCGAACGCACCCTATGTGGAAAAAGTTGTTGTGGAATCGTTAGAATTAAGCCACGCCTCCAAGCGGCGGCATTATTACTTTTCAAAAAAATACAGCAACACGCCAGCAAGCATCTGCAGAATTATTAATATTAAAAAAAATTAAATAACGAAATAAATGGCATTGTAATGCCAAGAAAGCAATAACAATCACCAAGGTGAGTTAAAGAACAAAGGGTTACTATATAAAGCATTTTTGGTAGTACGATGAAAGCGTAAAATAGATAGGAAGACCTAGACTAGCGGGCTAGGCTAGGGCTAGAATTCAAAAGAATGCCTATAGAATAGTAACAAATATAATACAAAACCAGTGAAAAGTGTTAATGCATGCAAAAGTAAAACTCTCAATAGGCTAGAAGAGGATGAGTTAAAAATGTTTGAGATAAAGGGAGTGCATGTCCTTAAGTGTTATACGTAGCGCAGAAGGTGTATCAGCCCAAAGGTATAGAATTTAGGACGAGTTAGAGATATTTAACGCTGTATAATACAGCAAATATAACAGCCCGGATAGACTGTTATTTGCTGTAACAAAAACCATGTAGCTGGGCCGGTGGGTCACGTTCATGTCCAATGAAAGTAATTGTAGCGTCATGAAGGCGTCCAAGAGCCAAAATAGCTAGAATGAATGCAAACATATGGTATTAAATATTCCTGTGTACCTATATCATCTATGAATTAAGGGCAGTTGTTTAATATGATGATTAGCAGGTCTACTACACTAACTATTGGCTTAGTATAAGGCTCTCCAAGCGTGGACAGTAAACACCCATGCCCGAATTCTGGTAGAACATTAAACACTTGCAGTTACGCAAATTCTTTCAACACTAAACTTGCTACTCTCTCCTCTCTCTCTCTCTCTCTCTATCCTCTGTGCACCTCTCTCGTCTCTCTCGTCTCTCTCTCTCTCTTCTTCTCTCTTCGTCAAGATTGCTGCAACATGAAACGGGTATCTTTATGTGTGTGAGTACCTGAGTATACAACTCATACCCAAAGGCAATACTGCTTCATGCGAATGTATGCCAGAGAGGATCCTTTTCCTGTCTGTGTACTGCCTACACATAAACACGCCCACACCCAGAATACTGCTCGCTTCAGTGCAGAATGTCATGGCAAGACAGGATTCATTTTCCTGTCTTGTGTATGCCTACTACATGAAACAGAACTCCCAACATGATATTCATTTTTTGTACTTCTACTCCTGCATAAGTTTCATGTCTTCTGTAAGGATTTATTCCTGTCAGTATATTGAAATTCATTGTATGTAGGAATAGTAAAACTAGGATGTACTCGCTGTTTCTAATACCTTTGTTGTTTTTTTTTGTTTTTTTAGGACAGGGGTCCAACCCACAACTTGTAAAGGGAAGTTTAGGAAAATAAATTGAGAATAGTAAAGAACCAACTCCTTATTACGATCCCTTCAAAGAAGCGTCACAAGAACTCTAAACCCTGTGTACCGAGCTTCAACAATATGAGGGTTATCGTGAGAAGCCGACAGAGTAATTATTTCTTTGAAAGATATTTAATAACCGTGTCTGCTAGTACAATTTCTTAGCCGATGTTTCGTAGACTTAAACAATACAATTTGGCTCAAATCGATATGTAAAGATTTAAGTATTTCTGTTAACAAAACATTCACGAAGACAATGTGTTAATCACCTTAAAGTCCTCAAGCTCAAGGTAAATCCTGAAAAGATAGAAGTTTTATTTATTTTCCACGGTTCAGACTGGTTTCATTTAAATGTAATTACTTTAACGGTGATTGACACAATATTGAAGATATTAACGATATCTAAAGCGCCTCTAAATGAATTTAATACGTTATATCCCTCACTATGGATAGAGTATATAATAATCTTGTAGCAAAAAGCAACACCGATTATTCATTACATTTTATATGCGACCCTTCAAAGACGTTACACGACCCGGTGTGCTATGTTTATACTGGCGAATATTGTAAGAACCCCAAGTGTGTTGTGGAAACACTAGACGCAGTTACTAGATGATACATGTTTCTCTAAAGATGACAGAGTTATAAGTTTTCCTAGTGTCTACACTATATACCTCTGAATAATGCTCAAATTTTCATGATAGTTTAGGAGTGTATATAAGAGATGTCGATGGGAACCCTTACCCATTTATACACATGGTAAGCTTGGTGTAAAGTACATTTACGGAAGAAGCTCCGATAGTATATAAAAGTCTAAATCTGTGAAACAAAATATCATGTTCTACCGACTGATTCATTGGTCTATTTAACGCTTACCTTTCCTCGTCTCTATGGATCTATACCCTGAAAATAAAGAAATCGACTTAAATACCGATCATATTGATCCCTGTAAACTTATGAGGAGGAAACGTTGAAGCAGATAAGTGAAATAATTCTTTGATGCCAGTATTGAAAAGTTAACCCTTAACCGAGCTGCGTTTCATATTTATAGAAGCGTTGATTTTTAAAAAAAAAACACTTTGAAACTGCGTAACAATATTCGCCTTTACATATGCAAAACGTAATAAAAAGCCTTTTTCTCGTAAGTTTACTATAAAGCGAGGGTTATACAAGTATCTCTTGGACATACTTAGACACTTTAATAACCGAGTTCATAGAAGTCGAATAGTCAGACCTGATAATTTTCTGCCACTAATCACACCCGAGGGGGATATAAATGGAAACTGGGTGGTCTTTATAGCTCTTGGGGCGTGGTGCAAAATTTTACACGATTTAAACAATTTCCAGTTTTGATCCCTCATACATGGTTGGCGTATGGGGTGTTCGTTTACCGATAACTTTTCAAGAGAGGAGGTGACCCGACAACTCACGAATGCTAGCAATTTTAAACGCAAATGTATTTCATTATCTGCTACTACTGACGACTTCATATGCATCTTCAAAACGCCTTTTTGCTATTTCATTACATTTTGTATGTAATCTCCTGTTCGAGGTTGTACACAGATCCTGGTATGTGCTTATGTTTATACAGATATAGTCGACCATCAATATGTAGGAATACTAAAGCGCCTCTTTGTTAAGAGTAGTTCATTTACATAAGAGACGTGCCAGAGGTTCATAACATGTCCATAGTATGTTTAATACCTTACCGTTGAGTAAATGACCCAACCTGGAGTTCGATTCGTATTTTATATAACGAGAGCGTTAGAGAGGTAATGTCCATACCATTCACAGATGGGCCACGCAGTGTGTAAAGGTACACATAATGCAGGATGAAGGAAGTATGGTTTAGGTGGATTTTTTGCTTCGTTTTCGACGTGCTATCCCTTTGTTAAATCAGGAGGTATAAATACCTCGCTAAAGCGCTGAGGAACGGTTATAGGAGTACGTTTTGCCAGATATCTAGGGGGTATCGGACTCCGAACAAGCTGTAAAAACGTCGACTAGCAGATGCTTCTGATGAAATGTTGATAGATGATGTTAAACGAAAATACGGGTGTAAGATGACTGGTCAAGGTGTAGGTGGCCGTAAAAAACTATAAAGAGGAATAGGAAAGGACCACTAAAGAAAAAATGTTTGATGTGTTCACCCTCTAATAACGATGATAAGGGGTAACTTTTTTACATAAATAAATTATATTTAATAGAGCTTCTGTAATAAAAGGTAATGTTTAAAAAACGAAACTGCTCCTCATTATAGCGTCAGTACGATTGCACCAGCAAGAGCATTTCCCTCCCCTCAGCCCAGACTGTTGTAAGAGTGAATTGAATCTCTTCTCCGTGAACCCTACCCAACGAATGAGTGAATTTCCAATTTTATCTGCCAAATAACCCCGTTCATGCAATCACAAATACTGATGTAACTCTGAATTCAATATCCCCGGCACTTCTGACCATATCTTGACCCTTCGAATGCGTTTTTTATATCTGAAGATCTAAGTTAGTAAACCGAAGATGTTCAGAATCTCACAAGTGAACCTGATCCATAGTATCTCACGAGACCAATTTCCTGTATACATGTCTTAATCAACTTTGAGGTGTTTTAAATGAAACATCTCTGAGGAGCATCAGCCTGCAAGTTACCCTTATAGAAGTTATATTGAAACTTTAATAAATTATTCTCAAAATGCGAAGGTGTCTCACCTGCAATCATGTGGATATTTCAATTTTAAAAGATGTAGAGAAACATAGAATCAAGGCAGCTAAATCTAAAAATAACACTAGCGAATATTATGGACGTGTAAACGGGTTGAGATATATTCCTCTTAGGAAAGACTCTAATTCTAAACCCGTCAGTGACACCC
Organism: Trachelipus rathkii; assembly: GCA_015478945.1. Taxonomy (NCBI): domain Eukaryota; kingdom Metazoa; phylum Arthropoda; class Malacostraca; order Isopoda; family Trachelipodidae; genus Trachelipus; species Trachelipus rathkii. The sequence goes on from JABUQX010045650.1 coordinate 12,799, forward strand.
GCGAAATCAGTTAACATATATCACACCTCAATTTGCCCTAATGGTTCAAAGCAATGTTAGCCAAACTAAATCTTCCAAAACGATATCTTTAATAATTACGGATGCCTTAAGTCTTTATGTACGTAAAGTGAATTTATATCTCCATTTAAACATATGGAAATCGAGAAATCTCTTTTTGAAGAGAGTGAGAGATTATTCTCCAAATCAAGAGAATTGATAGACAAAATTTTTAACTTTTACCCAAGGATCTATCGAGTAGTTTAATATTCCAACATCGTCAATGTAAGCTTACGCTCAACGAAAGTAATCATATAGGGATTGTAGAACATGATGCTTATTCTGGAAACTATGGAAAGTCTGCCTTTAATTTACCCATTTCTGGACTTAGAGGTATAGCTTGCACGTGAATGTGCAAGCTATACCGGTCGTGATTTAATTAGAAGATATATGAATGACTCCCATTTCTCAATGTTCGCGACCTTTTTATGATTTAATTGCCAAAATACAAGTATCCTTGGCGCGATATATGTAAGTATCGATTCCTCAGACGATGCTGAAAATACAGAAATTTTTATATTGCGTACGATCTCACATGCTGACTTTCAAGCTTGAAGTGCTTATCATTCATAATCCTAGAGAAAACGAACAGTTAGGACTGAATCTCAAGATTGGTCAAAATTTAACATCCCCAGTCTACAGTCTAGTGTTCTGGATCATTCTAAAATCATCGAGATGATAGAGTAACGAAATATAATCGCGTTTGTGAAGTGGATAAGTAGGTGTAGAGATTGAGATGTAATTGAAGACAATGATTTATATATTTGTCTTTCTTATAAGTTGTTTGTTGAGGTAATCGAGTGGTATTTAGTGGTCGGTTAGCTTTGCTCTGTTAAGTGGAAGCTTACGCGGTCCGTGTGGAATTATGGGTGGATAATCTGACGTCTGCATGTGATCTTCATATCGCGCCGACTACTTTCTCGTCGCTCTCGGATATGTGTTTCGCTTGCATTGGAGGGTTAGCTAGGTGAAGTCGCTAAGCTGTGTGTAAGAGATATAATAAGATATATATATTGTTTGGAGGTGAGTGTTGTCCCTATAGATTGTGCTTCTCTTTCTGCATGTGTTAGATTTTATTGTTGTTGTTGAGTAATTGCGCGAATGTTTCCTTAGTGTTAGATGTATGTGATCAGCTGCTTTTTTTTTATGAATAATTTATTGTGTTGTACTAGATTGATTTGTGCCGTGCGTGTCAGGTTTTATGCGTTTGTCTTCTGTTGTAGTGGATCCTCCGGATTGTGTGATTGTTTGTTTTGGTCATGTACAACATCTGCATTAACAGTTCGTGAATATTTATGTGTGTGGTTTGTGTTAGGTGTGGCTAGGCGTGGCGTGTATTATGTTTGTTGTTGTACATTATTGTGTTTTTTTATGTTTTTTTATGTTTTTTTTTTAAATAAATAGTTGTTCTTGCATGTGTGAAATAAATCTTGTTAATATATGTATGTTGATTGGCGTATTGTTGTGTGAGAAAATGTTTTTGTCATTATTGTGTACAATTGAAGTCGATCAAGCTATCTGTTTCTGTGGCCTCATATTATGTTATTATGGTTGTGGGGTCTCCTTTGTTTCCGGTGTTCACCAGCTTGCTTTAATTAATGATATAGATTTTATGTTCCGCTGTTGCCGGTCCCTGTTAATTCTAAGAGGTATAGCTTCTTTTTGTTTATGCTGTGGTTCTGTGTAAAGTTGGGAAAATGAATATTGATTCGTGTTTTGTAGTCAATCTAGCTAGTCTAAGTATTTGTATCCGTCATCACAGTTTAGGCTGGTGTGGCCTTGTTGAGGAGTTTGTGGGGGGTTGCTCTGTCAGTCGTTATATTGGATCTGGATTGTGAGTGCTTGGGTTGTTAAGGGGTATGTTGTTATAAAGTATGAACTAAAGTCACTAAAAAATATGCGACGGGTTGAATCAAGTTGATGTATGAGTAGTTAATTATCAGAGGGTAGATGCAAATTATTTCATCTAGAGTAGGGGATAGGTGGATTGGTGATTGTGTTTGGATTGTACTGAGTTTACAATGAGTGTGGATTCTGTGTGATTAATGTGTCTGAAGTGTTATCATGACTCGAGTCTCTCTATAGATGTTAGAGTGGAAATGGTATGACGAAGAGTAAGGGTGTGTCGGAGATGAGATCTATTGCGATTAAGGTTAGTTTTAATAGATTTCAATTAGATCATGGAGGGTAGGATTGTGGGTAGGGGGAGGGTGAGTTTTGGTTTGTTTACTGAGTTTTACTCCTTTAGAGGGTATGTATAAGGAGCATATACTAATTTTTGGATAAAATATATATGACTTGAATCAATAGATCGAATAGATTCATAGCATTTCAATGAGATAGTGGATGGGAAGGGATGGGTGGTGGGAGGGCAGTTTGATGGTTATCCCTGATTAACGATTTAAGGGGTAATGTAAAACATAACAATGGTTTAATAAAGAATATTAGACTTGAATCAATAATCATACATCAATATTTGATCAATAATAAGATCAATAGAGTCAATAGATCAATAGATCAATTTAGATTGAGGTTGGGATAGGGATGGAGGGGTGGTTTAGATTTACTCGATTACTCGATTTACTCTTTAGGGTATGTAAAAACGCTAATTTTAATAAAAAAATATGACTTGATATCAATAGATCAATAGATCAATAGATCATAGATGAGGGTGGGGAGGGTAGGGGTGGTTTGAATTTTACTGATTTTATGATTTACTGCTTAAGAGTATGTAAAAAGAACGCAATTTTTAGCTTCAAACACAGTCCATAAAAATTTTAGGAAAAACAAAAAATAAATTTAAAAAAAAAATAAAAATAAATTTTTACATGAAAATAAATCTAAAAAAAAAATTTATTTCAAAATTTTTTTCTTTTTTCTTTTTATTGTATTTTTAAGCTCACTCTTAATAAGCTAAAAAAATATAAATTTTATTTAACAACGAAAACAGAACACGTTTTTGCTTTCTTTGCCGGTGATTTCTCACCGGATCGTGCCTGTGGGCGCGAGGGCGCGAGGGCGCGAGGGCGCGAGGGCGCGAGGGCGCGAGGGCGCGAGGGCGCGAGGGCGCGAGGGCGCGAGGGCGCGAGGGCGCGAGGGCGCGAGGGCGCGAGGGCGCGAGGGCGCGAGGGCGCGAGGGCGCGAGGGCGCGAGGGCGCGAGGGCGCGAGGGCGCGAGGGCGCGAGGGCGCGAGGGCGCGAGGGCGCGAGGGCGCGAGGGCGCGAGGGCGCGAGGGCGCGAGGGCGCGAGGGCGCGAGGGCGCGAGGGCGCGAGGGCGCGAGGGCGCGAGGGCGCGAGGGCGCGAGGGCGCGAGGGCGCGAGGGCGCGAGGGCGCGAGGGCGCGAGGGCGCGAGGGCGCGAGGGCGCGAGGGCGCGAGGGCGCGAGGGCGCGAGGGCGCGAGGGCGCGAGGGCGCGAGGGCGCGAGGGCGCGAGGGCGCGAGGGCGCGAGGGCGCGAGGGCGCGAGGGCGCGAGGGCGCGAGGGCGCGAGGGCGCGAGGGCGCGAGGGCGCGAGGGCGCGAGGGCGCGAGGGCGCGAGGGCGCGAGGGCGCGAGGGCGCGAGGGCGCGAGGGCGCGAGGGCGCGAGGGCGCGAGGGCGCGAGGGCGCGAGGGCGCGAGGGCGCGAGGGCGCGAGGGCGCGAGGGCGCGAGGGCGCGAGGGCGCGAGGGCGCGAGGGCGCGAGGGCGCGAGGGCGCGAGGGCGCGAGGGCGCGAGGGCGCGAGGGCGCGAGGGCGCGAGGGCGCGAGGGCGCGAGGGCGCGAGGGCGCGAGGGCGCGAGGGCGCGAGGGCGCGAGGGCGCGAGGGCGCGAGGGCGCGAGGGCGCGAGGGCGCGAGGTTATCTAGGATGTTGTATCTGCGAGAGAGGTTTTTTTAATACAGTCACAGTTGTATATACCATTTCTAATCCAGGCTGTGATACTTTGTATTATTTATTATATGATATTGAAAACCCTTATAACAATTATCGATATTATAACGAGTATTTCTTCTGCTAGCTACAGTTCTTGTTATGGATTTCAAATGTATGAATATAATATAGAACTTAATGGATAGAGACATCGGCACACAGGAGCACAGAGTGATACCAAAGATATAATTGGTGGCGAGAGAGCATTTAGTAGTACCCAAGAAGTGATAAGCCTGTCTAGCTGTCTCAGAGGTCAGTGCTACAGATTTATTGAGAAATATTAATTAAATAACCTGGTAAGATTGAGAGAGTCCAAAGTAACTTAAACTCTTGAGTACAGTTTACCTTCTTGGTTGGTTGTGCTGAAGGCCACTACATAGACACTCATTAATCTCCAATAAGAAAGCACGCTTGGATATGTGAGGTATGTTTCTTAATAGAATAGAGAGTATAGGTGATTCATTTACACCCCTGGGCAAATATGCAATATGAACTTGTGGTTATCCAGAATCAGCATAAGTTATGGTTGACAGGGTTCATAGTTGTGGGCTTCACTTGAGATCTTGTCCTCAGAGAGGGGATTTCATCCTGAATCCGCGAGAGTTCTATTCTGGGCTACGTTCGTTCACTCTGGATTCATACTTGAATCCTTCTATACATTCAGACTTGGGCGCATGTCTACCTGAATCCTTCTTCTTCGGTGTCGATTCTAAGGCTTGAGATTCATCCGTGAGTCTTTCCTTCGTGGAGTTGTTTCGAGTTTTGAGTTCTTCCTTGAATCTTGCGCCTCGTGCTAAGGCGCGGCGAGGCATACGTGAGTCTTTGTCCCTTCATCGGTATCCTCATCACAGCGTAGTCGATCACTTAAAATCTGACTTTTCAACCAACTTGAACCAATTCCCCAGTCAATTCGTGGGTAAAGTCATCATTTATTCACACTAGTTGAGTCTGATTTTCTGATTTCCCTGATTTTTATGCGGGAGCAATATTTGGAAGCGTGTCGGTTTCCACCGATCGTCTTGAACTCCTAGAGCTGTCTGTGCTCGTGTACATATTTTACACTTTGGAACCTTTAACTTGCCCTCCAAGGTGTATGAGCTAACTTCTATTTAAATCATAAATCGTTTTATTATAATTCGTTGGGGGAGGGAACTGTGGTAATACATTATTTTGCACCACACCACCATATATTCTGAGCGATTTTAGTAAAGATAAACTTTGTTTATGGAGTGTCACTATCCTTCATATTTGAATGCCTTTTTGGTAGTTACTCTTAATCTTCGAGACCTCTATCGGGTTAATCTTCGAGACCTCTATCGGGTTAATCTTCGAGAAAGCTCCGGGAAACGAGCTAAATAATTCTACATCTTCCTTTAGGTAAAATTCTTAGATTGTATCAACATTTTATAAAGTTCACAATCTCCTCCCGAAACAGTCATAATCAAGTCAGCAGGCCGACGGAGTCCTGAAGACTAACTTCTTGCCGTTGAGAGAGATAAATCTAATCTGACTCAGTATTACCGGATGGGAATGTCAGGTGGTTTGCGGTGCTGACAGACCTTCAAAAACCTACTATCTTTGACATGCAGCAAAACTAACATTTGAACGTAATACTCCTATACTTTGACTTCCGAAGTCAAAACATTTCTCGAACGTCATCTTTCCAAAGAACAGAGCGGAGAGAGGTATACGTCAACCGTCGGGAACGACTGTTGATCCAGCGTACTTCCTCTCGCCCACATATAGTACTATATATATATAGTAGTATATACCGCAAGTAATATAGTATATAATATAATATATATATATTATATATAGTATATATATAGTATATATATATATATATATATCAGTATATCTATACTATATAATTTATATATAGTATATATAGTATATATAGTATAATAGTATATAATATTATTGAGAGTATATATATATATATATATATATAGTATATATATTATATTATATATATAATATATAGAGAGAGATATATTATATAATAGATATAATATCTCATATTCAGTTCCTAGCCTGTGTACAATTTAATTTTGTTTGCCAATAAGTCTTTCCCATTCTTCCCGTATATTTTGCATGTCTAACCACTGGTATCATCGAGACACCCACATCCCCCAAAAAATTTTTTTTGGTAAGATTGTCAGGGTTTTTATTTAGAGTTTACATGGAAAATGTATTTTTTCCCTTAGAACACAACTATGAATGGTTCACAGTCACAACACTACACACACTATATAGCATATATAATATAGGTATATACAACACTCACACACATCACACTAATATAGATATACTAAATATATTATATATATAGTTACGTATATATATAGGCCTACCTGTGTTACCACATTCATGTTATGGCATAAAGTGCTTTTCCATCTTCCCCTTCGTGGTGTTCATTCTCACCAGTAGATGGAGAAAAATGGAACGTAACAGTTTTTACAGCTCAATGAGACTTTCCTTTTAAAGAATAGTAACGATAAATCCTTTTCGAATAAAGACGATTCCAAAGTCAAATCTGTTCATTTTCCTTCCAAATTGCATCATCTCAATTTCGAGAACGAATCCTTCATTCATGAACTTTCCATTTTTGATGACGAAAGTTATGAATTATCCTTACCAAATAAAGTTGAATTCGAAGCCTTTTCAAGCGCTATTTTATCTGTCAAAGTCAAATCTCAGGCGGGAACGTTGTTGTAGTGCAGATATGACTACCCGCACTACCAAAATATCAAACAGGTCGTATAGTGGTCACGAATCGAATCAAAAACTAAACACTGCGTTGTGTTCAAATCTAATCAATAAATAATCTAGTGTGTTCTGCTTTTTATCCTTAGTAGTTAGATGTGTTTGTAGGTCTTATAGATTTATTTACAGGTGTCCAGAACTTCGAGAACTTTCCCGAATAATAAAATCTTCAACAACTGAATACGGTTTACTTCAATAAATGAAAAATGTTTCTATCATGAATTTATCAAAGTTGAAACAACCCAGACAAAACCTAGTATCTTAAACAATTCGATCAAAATAATGTATTCTCACTATAAGATGTTAACTATATGTCTGGTAATTAATAAAATATCCACACGGTTTTGTTGAATCAATAAATGCTTCCATTCACTTTCAATATAAAAGGAACAAAATAATAATTAACTCTCATGTCAACCAATGAAAATTAAGACACCTGATCAAGTCAGATTATTTCAGTCAAGTTCCTTACTATAATTATTCGACAACCTGTTGTATTTTATCTTAATAAACGTATACTACGATTACAAATATCGAAAAGCATTCCTTAAAATCCCAAAATCTTTCAAGGCTGGTGTCAACTACTTATTGAAGCCAAAATCAAATACTATTTCATCCTATAAAAGCTTAATTTACTAAAATAGTTTCATTCTAAAAATCTCAAAGTGGCTAAACAAATTCGACTTATTCGAGGTTAATGTAAGTCGACTTTAATACTGTGTTATATTCACTTTGCAGTTGTAACTAAAAGCGTTTCAATAAATTAGTATATCTAAGATCAAACTTTAAAATTCAGTGTCGAAATACGCTTAAAATAAACCACTAAAATAACATATGTTCCAGCTCAGTCAAAGTTAATCAAAATAACAAAGTATAACTTCAAAGTAAAACAAAGTCAAAAAATATTTAAAGTTCAAGTCCAAGTTCAAAGTTGAAACTAACAAAAGTCGAAACTCAGGTTGGTCTAAGTAAAAGTCCGGATTCAAAATAGTTAAAGTCAAATTTCAAATTCAAAACAGTTAAAGTCGAATTCTAAATTCAAAATAGTTAAGTTTAAGTTCAATTTCGTTCAAACCTATCAAAGTCGTTTTATTTTTCACCAAAAAGGACTAAGTTTAAAGTCAAAGTAATTCAGACTAATTACTATTATTTTGAGTTCGTATCTATCTCTTTATTTAATCAAAATAATTAAAGTCTATCTCGAAAAAATTAAAGTCTATCTCGAAATAATCAAAGTCTATCTCGAAATAATTAAAGTCGATCTCGAAATAATTAAAGTCGAATATAAAGTCAGGTAAACTATAAATCAATTCCCAACTTATTCAAAATCAAAAGTCATATCAAGTTTCAATCAAATCTGTACAACTGTAAAACAGTAACGTTTGTTCCAAGATGTAACTATTCCTCAATAAATTTCACTAACTTCAACTATCAATTGTCGTAATGTATGAAAACTGTTTCAACTGTCACGATGCATGAAAAACTAAGTCAATTCAACTATATAGGCAGTTAACTTTCAAATTAACTGTCACTTTCAAAATAGCGTCTATCAATTCAAGATAGCTTAAATAATGTTTCTCCTTGGCTTACATAAACTTTTCATTGTTCAATTAAGAATAGTGGTAACCCCACAATTGCCAGTGCAACAGTGTGCAATTACTAAACTTTAATAAATAAATTCGTTGTTGATGCTGACTGCCACGGCAATAGCTAAAAATTAAGCCAACTGCCAGCGCAATACTACCTAATTTCAATACTATGTAATATAAATTAATAACTCATATTACCTTCAAATCCTTTAAAGTACTTGTAGAATCACGAAAATATACAGCCTTTAATGATATCTCAATTATAAAATCAATCAGAATCGGTTAAAGCTGTATATTTTCGTGATTCTACAAGTACTTTAAAGGATTTGAAGGTAATATGAGTTATTAATTTATATTACATAGTATTGAAATTAGGTAGTATTGCGCTGGCAGTTGGCTTAATTTTTAGCTATTGCCGTGGCAGTCAGCATCAACAACGAATTTATTTATTAAAGTTTAGTAATTGCACACTGTTGCACTGGCAATTGTGGGGTTACCACTATTCTTAATTGAACAATGAAAAGTTTATGTAAGCCAAGGAGAAACATTATTTAAGCTATCTTGAATTGATAGACGCTATTTTGAAAGTGACAGTTAATTTGAAAGTTAACTGCCTATATAGTTGAATTGACTTAGTTTTTCATGCATCGTGACAGTTGAAACAGTTTTCATACATTACGACAATTGATAGTTGAAGTTAGTGAAATTTATTGAGGAATAGTTACATCTTGGAACAAACGTTACTGTTTTACAGTTGTACAGATTTGATTGAAACTTGATATGACTTTTGATTTTGAATAAGTTGGGAATTGATTTATAGTTTACCTGACTTTATATTAGACTTTAATTACTTCGTAATAGGATTTAATGACTTCGTAATAGACTTTGACTTCGTGATAGACTTTGATTTCTTCGTGATGGATTTTAACGATTTTGATTAACTAAGGAAACATATACGAATTATAAATAAAGGTGATTAATCTGAATTGCTTTGACTTTGGACTTAGTCTTTTGTTCGGTAAGAATAAAACTGGACTTTGATAGATTTGACGAAATTGAACTTAAACTTAACTATTTTGAATTTAGAAGTCAACTTTAACTGTTTTAAATTTAGAATTCGACTTTGACTATTTTGAATTTGGATCCTTACTTGGACCTTTTTGAACTTCGACTTTTGTGAGGTTCAGCTTTAAACTTGGAATTGAATTTTAGGTGTTTTTTAGACTTGAACTATTTCACTTGGAAGTTGGACTTGACCATCTTGATTAACTTTGACATGCTTGAATATATTTCGTTCTACGATTTATTTAGAACGTATCTGGACATTGGATGTTTAGAGGTTGATCTTAGATATTTTAATTTGTTTAAGCACTTTTGGTTGTAACTGAAGTGAACATGCTAAAGGATTGAGGTTAACTTACATTAACCCTTAATAATTCGAATTTGTTTAGCCACTTTGAAATTTTATAATAAAACTATTCTAGTAGATTAAGACTGCAGAGTGTAATAGCAGTTGATTTTGACTTTGATAAGCAGTTAACAGCAGCCTTAAATGATTTTGGAATTTTAATAAAACTTTTTCAATATTTGTAATAGATAGTATGAGTTAATAAGATAAAATATAACAGGTTGTCGAATAGTTATAGTAAGGAACTTGACTGAAATAATCTGACTTGATCAGGTACTTTAATTTTCATTGGTTGAAGCGAGAGTTAATTATTATTCTGTTCCTTTTATATTGAAAGTGAAGGGAAACATATTTATTGACTCAACAAAAACGTGTGAATAATTTATTAATTACCAGACATATAGTTAACATCTTATAGTGAGAATATATTAGTTTGATCAAATTGTTCAAGATACCAGGTTTTGTCTGAATTTATTTTATTTTATGATAAATTTATGATAGAAAACTTTTTCACTTGTTGAAGAGTTGAACAGTGTTTAGTTATTGAAGATTTTACTATTCGGGGAAGTTCTCGAAGTTCTTGACACCTGTAAACAAATCTATAAGACCTACAAACACATCTAACTACTAAGGATAAAAAACAGAACACACTAGTCTCTTTATTGTTTAAAATTTGACACAACGCTCTGATAGTTTCAGTTTATTCTTGACCACTATACGACCTGTTTGATATTTTGGTAGTGCGGGTAGTCATATCTGCACTACAACAACGTTCCCGCCTGAGATTTGCGAAGAAACTCTGCTGATCCCGCGGGGGGAATCCGATCCAGCAAGCATCTTTGGACTCGAAGTCCGAATCCGGAGTTCGATTCGGATTCGCCCATCACTCAGATGATATCATAATATATATAGCAAGACGGGGTAAGTAAGTGGAAGCGATTTGACTTTTAAGGTCCATATCATAAAAACCGTTAATGTTTATTTGTACTGAATATGTTAAATACATGAAAGATATACGGCCCATGATGCTCTATTATTGAACTGTAAAGAATTTAATCTTTAACTATTCTTTAAAAAAAATTTTATTGACTAAACGACTTTCCCATTCTTTTCTCCATTCTGGGGTGAATGAAAACACAAGGGGGAAGAATGGAAAAGCACTTTATTGCCAGAATCAATTGTACACCGTAGGGCTATATAATATATATAATTAAATAATTAATAAATTATAATATTATTATATAGTATATATATACATATATATATATATAATATTAATATATTTTATAATTTTGTTTCTAGGGAAAAAAATACATTTCCATTCTACACCATGGAAAATACCCATCGTCTCCATTCCTTCCCAAAAAATCTTTGTTGGAGAAGAAAATATAAGGGGCAAATGGAAAGCATTATTGGCAAAATAATTGTACACAGTAGGAATATAAGTAACTATATTATATTTAAATTATATATATATATATATAATAATAATATATATATATATATATACTAATAATAATATAATTATATATATATATATATAAAATATATAAATAAATAATATAGTTATATATTTATAAATTCATAAATATATAGAAATAATATATATATATATATTATATATAATAATATATATATATCATATATAATATATATATCTATAGATACATGATAATATGTGGCGGAGAGGAGTACGCTGGATCAACAAGTGTTCCGAGTGAGTACCTCTCTCCGCTCTTTTCTTGAAGAATGAGTTCGAAGATTTGATTACGGAAGTCAAAGTATAGGAGATTACGTCAATGTTAGGTTTGTGATTCAAAGATAGTGGTTTGAAGGTCTAGTCACCACAGCCAACCACCTGACATCATCAGGGGTAATACGGCTACAGATTAGATTTTCTCCGTACGGAGGGATAGTTAGTCTTCAGGACCCCGTCCGGCCTGCTGAACTGAATGACTTTCGAGAGGATTGGTGACTTTGATATAAAATGCTTGATAATCTAAGATTTTTACCCAAAGGAGATGTAGAATTATTTAGCTTGTTTCCCGGAGCTTTCTCGAAGATTAACCCGATAGAGGTCTCGAAGATTAACCCGATAGAGGTCTCGAAGATTTTAAGAGTAACAATACCAAAAAGCATCAATATGAATAGTGACACTCCATAAAAAGTGTTATCTTTACTAAAATCGCTCAGAATATATGCGTGGAGGTCTACAAAAGTTAAATGTTTACCAAAATAAAGTACCCCAACCAATATATAAATAAAAGAATTATGATAAAGTAGAGAATTACTAATATCACCTTTGGACGGGGTTAAGATTGAACGGTGTGAATGTACTCGATTGGCAAGTATTTGGAAAAGTTAATGTGCATTGTAAAACCAAGCTTCCAATATGCTAAAGTGCATAAATATTGGAATCCAGTATTTCTAACCACTAAACAATTGTGAATAAATGATGATGACAACTGAATTTGACTGGAATGGTTCCAAGTTGAAAAGTAGGATTTAAGATGATCACTCCCTGTGATAGATACGATGAAGGGAAGAAGACTCAGCTGATGAATTCCCGACGCGAACAATAAGCACGAGGCCAAGAGTTCAGGAAAGAATATCCAAACCGAACACACACTCCCACGAAGAAGACTCAGGGATGAATCTCAGCCTTAGGAATCGCACCAAAAAGATCAGGAGATCCGATCTTGAATGTTAGATAGGATTCTAAGTAGATCCAACGAAACGGATGGCAGATAGACTAAGCGACTACTTGATGGCTACACGATGAAAGCCCAAGGTTGAGGAAAGATTAAAGTGAATCCAAACTTGACCTGTCAATATAACAATGTATTGGGATTTATACCACAATTTTATTTGCATATTTAGACGAGTTAAAGTGAAGTCACCTAATATTGTATCTATTAAGAAATCATACTGATATATCCCAAGAGGGGTCTTTTCTACAATGGAGATTAGATGATGTCAACACCTTCCAGCAAACAACTAAGATACGAAACTGTAATAAGAGTAATGTTTTACTATCTGTCTTCTACAAATCTTACAGTTATATAAAATCGCAACAAATTTGTAGCCACTGACCATCTGAGACAGCTAGAAGGCTTTCACCTTCTTGGGGTATATAAATGTTTTAGCACCAATTATTCTTTGGGTATCATCTGTGCTTCGGTGCTGATGTTTATCTTTTAAGTGTAAATTATATCAAACCTAAATATAAAAAGCTGACTAGAAAGAAGAATACTGTTAATAGTCGATAATCTGTTATAAGGGTTTTCAATAATTGAAGACATATTATAAATTAATACAAAGTATCACAGCCTGGATTAGAAATGGTAAACAATTCCAGACTGTATATAAAAACATTCCGGATAACCACACAAGAGATAGTAGCGAATTGCCAATTGCACATGGATCATGATCAAGTATCTCCCTTATATCCCCCCACACCAAATCTAAACCCCATCTTAATTTTCCACGTCGTTCAGAAAAAGACGGGAGTGAAGAGGCAAAGAGCATAGAAACAGTGCGCAGGGAAGGATACTCAGGACTCTCTACTAAGCTATGAATATTTACAAGATATTTTTTTTTCAAGTTTATAGAAAAATTTAATGTTATTTTTAGAGAACAAATTTTCCAACAGTTTATTTTCTTTAGGGATTCTTAAGAATAAACGGTTCTTAACAGACGAGACGCATCAAGTTAAGTTGCTTATTATTCCTACAACAAGAGGACATCAAGTAAGAAGGTTTCCCTGGTTGATATGATAAGCTATGAGGGGGTGACAATAGTACTTCCCTTTAACAATGGCTGTTATAACAGCATCGATTATGGTCGGGCCTCTCTGAAGGTATTATTTATTTGTCCCCTTAGCATTGGGGCGAGAGAGATCTTGATTTTTACCAAATTTCAACTGTATGATGGACATTTTCTCATCATCAATCGTACAGTAACACAGGATCTTCTATTAACTGTGTTTGGGCCTCTTGGTGTCCCACTGATTATATGTGCCTCTTGGTTTGTTTGACACATACATAGCTTGCCAAAGGGACTGTAGAAGTAACTTGGGATTGGTATTCACCTTTTCACGCCAGCCTCAGTACATTTTTTTTATAATTGATGAAACACAGGTACGCAACACATATATGCGGCCTGACACAGCAGTTTTTTATGGCTTTATCAAGAAGATCTCTTCGGACCACGTACAATGGCATGATGAAATACTGATCGTCTGTCCCTGATAGACTCTGGGATACCGAACAAGATGTTTTCTACGATCGGGTACTATGTAGAGTCAATCCCTGAAAAAACATCGAGAGATATCCGGCAGTTATGAGTCATATGGAAGGATTTCCAATTACTAGAAAAAGTTAACAGGCATCCATTTACGAATGTCATAGAAATTAGAGATCGGCTTAATAACTGTCCTGGAAGCGAAAAAACGCACGTACGACGACTACACACACTAAGTCATTTTCACCTTCACTATTTCTCAACTGCAGCTTAATTGATTTGGGGAATATTCAGAAGTACAAATTAATATATTGAGAACCTGCCGAGTATAATAAAAAAAAAAACAAATATAATCTATATAAAATTTAAAATTTGTATCTTTCTAAATAAAAAAAAAGATAGTGAAGAATTTAGAGACGGCAGGGCCCGTCAGAGTAAAGCAGGCTTTATGTCAGGGGCTGGGTAAAGTGGCGGCTGGAGGGGATAGGTAGCCCCAGAAGGTGTATGATGCCATTCAGCAAAAATAGTCGTTGAGCGAAAGTCTCAAGGTTTAGTTCCATTGCTGGATTAAATCACAGGACCCTCATAATAATATAGGAAAAATTTTTTATTGGTTCAGTTATTAGATCCGCATACGTTTTTATAATTGCGAAAATCAGAAACCAATCTAGGAAGAAGCGTTTCCTGACTTCATTGAGGCTAATGTTTCTTGTTATACTTATAGAAACCAACATACCACCACCAGTGGCCGCATTATAAATGTTGAAGAAGAGAGGTCTTAGCTCATCGCAAAGTTCTAATTGCACTTTGCCAGGTAGGAAGGGAATGGCACTCGGCAGTGACGGGAATGGGGACTGTGCTTGCATCCCTCCTTCAGGGAACTCACGTTGGGATGCTGATACACAAATGTGCGCGAAGAAATAAGTCTTATTACGAGAATGCTAGCGCATCGCAGTTGCCCCACAGAGTGTTGATCAGTGAAGAACGACCGTGGAGAGCAAGGTTGTCGGGTTTGTGAGAGTCGAGAGAGGGAACTGAGGTAAGGTAGCTTATATAGTGATGCAATACACGGTACTTAAATATAGTAACAGCTCCAGTATGATATATATATATCAGTTTGGTAATGAGGCGGTTTTCGATGACTCTATACATACAGTTATTTATGCATTTGTTTTGATACTAGAATATATACGGTAGACAGCTCTATAGTTAATTAGACCACATTATGGGATTTAACCCGGCATTGGTATAGATAACGTGAGGAATTCTGATACACAAAAGAACTTTTTTGATTTTTAGTGGTTATAGGTTTTAATCTTAGTCTGCAAGCATATCAGAAGAATCCAGACACAACAAGACATATTTTACACCCCGAAATCAGGTACACATGGAGGGATTTTATTCCGTCACCTTGGTTAAAGTGTTTGACGATCAGAGCACACTAGAAAGCATACATTCAAAACAGCTTCGATAGGACGTGAAGATGTGTATGCGAATCGTGATTAACAATAGTTTCAAACAGAGGCAAGTTACTAGAGATTAGCGAAAGATAGGGAAAATGATTGCTCTTTTTTTCAAGTGAACTTATCAGAAGGAACTATGTACGCGCGATAAGTTTTGATTGGGCCAACAGGAATTTTAAATTTACTTCCACGTCAGTAGGGACGAGCGAGAGAAGTTTCAGTTTTCTAAACAAGAAGAAGCAAAAAGCAATTTTTATTCTCTCAGCGCTTATTTATGTCGTATCAGAACACAAGTGTGTCCATTGTTATATAAACCGCCGAGACAAGGTTATGAAAAAGACCATGGTCCTTCTTCACATATTGACGTAAACTCCAACTGGAAGTCGAACATAACATTGGGGAAAATCTGGAACTGAACCTTACTCCTAGTGGCGAGGAAGATCATCCAAATTCGCATTTCCTTCCAGATTTCCTCATACAATGGTGACAAAGTCAAATTACTCATTATCACAAAGATGGACGTTGGTGGGATCACCAACTCACTTCTCCCCACTATTTGAAAGGTTGGAATTCAGTTTCCGAGACAACGGTGAGAACACCAATTTCAGCGACCGGGATATATTGAAAGATTACATTTGCGGGCTGAACATAAAATTCAGTCTGTTTGAGAACTGGAAGCTATCTGAGTCAAAAATGTTTAACCAATGCGTCCGGCCAATCATCCACAACAACTCTTCCGACAGAGTCCATAAGGATCTCAGAAGAGTACTGAGGGGAGAATGTCTAGGTCTTTCCCATAAAAAAGGACGGTGGATCTGTTAGACTCAACCCAGATGCTTCCAGATTAGGAACTTTCCAACTGTGATGCTTGGGAAACTAGTAGAGGTCTCATTATCATTAGTTACCCTGCAGGTAAAGGCAGAGGGGTTTTAAGATTTCTAATAGGGTATTCAGATGTGAATCTATCATGATGAATCTAAAAACAGGGGTAAGTATTTATATGCATGGTTGACCCGAGAGAACCAGATTCATAGGAGAACTAGTAGGGATATTTATTAAATCTATCTCGGATAACTAGAATCGGAATGCCGGTCTCAAGGTAACTAGAGATGGACTAGAAAATGATTCGTCGAAGAGAGGATAGGTGAAATAGGAATTACGAGAGGAGGGAGCAAAAAATTTAACCGCTAGCTGTGACCGGGCATTCGTAAGACTTCGGAAAAATAACTAGAAGGCATAAGAGCTCCTCTCATCACTCATATGAGGTTTTTCTCCCGGATGCCAAAGCATTTCGGCTCTATTACCGGAGTAAATTGGCAAATTGCAATATTACTCACTTCAGAGATCGATTAAAAGTTAAGAATCCCCTCAAAGTCAGCTTTCCTCCTCAGGGAATCATCGCTATTAGTGAACAATAAAGGTATCAGTGATGGACTCTGACTCATAAGAATTAGCTGAATCATTCTCAGACTCAAGGTCGATGGATTCAGGAGAATTTTCATCCTCCCCAACAACTTTCCTCGTCCGACAAATGCTATTCACTAATTTTTCGTTATTTCTAGTCAGGTATTTTCGCAAATACCTAGGGAATTCAAATCCATTCTCTTAAGTGGAGAAATGGACTTTTTTTTGAGTTCTACCTGGGATCCGATTAGTATTTCTCTTATGACACTATGATCACCCTATTGCGGCGTTCCAATCAACAACAGTAATGGGCCTTCCCAAGCGCTATCTGATGAAATTTAAGAGCGAGTGCTTGGCCAGTTTAACGTTATTACTTCTACGAGCTACATTTTTTGGACCCCCTTGAAAGGTTTAAAAACCTTGCGCTCTTCACAATATTGGGTTAGAAAGTGTGCAGCTGGAGCCATGAAGCTTTTTGCTAGTAAATAATCAGCCAGGTTTGACATGTCCAATCACATGATAAGTATTATTATAAAATTAAAATTGAGGACAGACAATTCCTTTTCATGCCCAAGTAGGCGGGTTTGCTCCAGTAACTATAACCATTTCAGTAGTTTGAACTTAAAACTCGATTAAATCGCGTCGGAGAACCCCGTTCACTCGAGGGATGAGTGGAGATATTCTTACCATGTTTAATGTTGTGTTTTTGTAACACTTGTTGGAATATCTGGAAGTAAAGTTCAGTATGTCCATTAATCGGTCAATAATACGATTTGTGAACTTTTAGGAAGGAAAGGAGAACTTGGTGCCTCCATGGTTTCCCAGTATACGGTCCAAGCTGGACTTGTCGGAATGGGAACTACAGACAGCCCATTGAGAATAATGCACATGAAATATCCATGCAGTTTTATTTCCCTTAAAATTTTTTGGGAATTGTAAACTCAAATCCATGGCCCCATAAATCGGAAAAGGGATAGTTGGCCAAGATTTTCAATACTGGGTGGCAGTTATCATTGGAGGAAAGTTTTTACTGTATCTATCTGGCAAACCAGGGCAGCACCCGCAACGTAACATCGAAATTATCTGATTGACTCCTAGGATGCCAAAATGCCTTGTATACCCAGACGCGCAGCTTGTTCCGACCGTAAAAGATGTGCACAGATACATGGATCGCCAGAACTATGTGCATTAGTAATCCAAGAAATTCGGCATATAACATTCCCGGACGGTATTCGTATATACAAGATGTCATATCCCAAAACCATTTGTTGTAAGAATTCGACTTTTGTCAGGGGTTAGGGACTTGTTGTTTTCTCGCAGCGAATTTATATCTATCAGTTTTTTCTTAAAGATCCCCTTCAATAAATATGAAGAGTAAACGATCAGCA
>JABUQX010045651.1:0-30997 GCA_015478945.1 Trachelipus rathkii
TACTACAATGACAAGTGCTCTGAAAAATCAGTACGAGAAAGCTCCGCTAAGTCGTACTTTCCCCAATTTTCATGCTTCTCTTCCAGCATTGAGATCTAAAACCGCAAGGCTCAATCTTTTATGTAATCATGGGTAAACTCTGGAATGACTATCTAATTATTTCCAACTTCTATTGATCGTATACACACTCAAACGCTAAGTAACAGGGCCATGTAGGCTTTGATTGCTTTAGATTTTGGCACACCACCTCTGCTAAACTGGCATTCTCTACTCTGAGAATTGATACACTCCGCGTTTGACTCACAGACACGCAAGTATAAAAAATATATAAGGTTAAAACTAGAACTTGTCGATACTGACCTTTTGTATTCGAATATAGAAGGTATAGTAGTTCGATGATCAAAAGCAGTGAATTAGCTTATCTAAATATCTATCTCTTTATATCTCATTACTAATTTACTTACTAATTGTTTAATAAGTATTTCTAATAGATAATATAATATATTATTATATATATAATTATAATATGTAATCTGTGTTACTACCAAACTTTATCAAACCTAACTTAAAACCCAACTAGGACTCAAGGATTATAAAGCCCCAACAAGCCCAAACTAATGGATTAATAAAATTTTCGGGGAATCGTATATTAGATCCCATTTAGTATCAATAAAATTAAATTTGTCTCATTTCGTTATACAACAGTCGAATAACATTTTCGCTAACTTTACAGAAATCATTGTGAGAATAGCCTTGTAACTAAAGGCAGTAAAGTTCGAATACATTCTCAAGAATATTTATCTTATATACATCTCCATAATCATATTTAAAATTCAGTAATAAATCCAATTTAACTTCACACAAACCACGTTCACTCCAGTTTCCTTAGGAGACAAACATACGGCGAGTTATATTCGCGACGTAATATTTGTTATGAGAATGTACGTCATACATAATAATGTTGCTAGCTCTGCTGAGTGGGGAGGCTCTGTTAAAGGTTACTGACAACTTCACCTTTGATAATAGGTTCAGGAGTCTAAGGGGTTTCGTCTTGTCAACTCTTCTAACTTTCCTAACTCTCTACAAAAACCATCAATTCATCTAACTACAGCTGATTTAAAACAAGTATACTAATCAGCATATTCCTTATTCATATAATTTAGCAAAATTTGTCAAATGAAATCCTATGACTCTATCTTGAATAAAACTCTTGAACTCTCTTAATACGTGATTGTATGTATGTGTGCCGTGGGGCTTGATTTTTGTTAAGCGCTCGGAACGCTGAATGTCTATGTACGTTCATCAATACCAAAATATATTATATTTATTCACTAGATTCAATAATACTACATTAATTTACATAAAGAGATTAAAACACGCTATGCTACAATTCATATATGCGTACTATATACCAATACCTATAAAAGTCAAAAAACACTCCTCTAACTCTTATATTATTTCACTATAACGGTACTTTGACTTTGAAACTTATTTTTCCAAATAATCATCCAGTTATATAAATTGAAGTTTGACATATCGGTATTATCTCTGATATATATTATATATTAATTATAGAATTAATATAATATATATATTATAATAATTAATAATATATAATTTTATTATAATACATATTAAATATATTGTAGAAATTTATAATTTATTTACTTTAAATAATATATTTAACATCAATTATATTAGCTCTTTTCTCTATTGATGAGAAGAGAAGATAGAAATAGAGAGATGAATGAAGAAGTGACCTATAAAGAAGCATAGAGGGAGTGATGATAAAGAGAGAGAAATATTACTGACGTGAGAAATGAGTGACTTTAATAATTAAACCCTACATATAAACTCAGTTAATGTCAAGAAGTACGCATAGATGAAGAGCGAGAGAGAGTTAATTATGATGATATGTATAAGGCGCGATGATAATATTTATAACATATATTATCTCCAATAAATAGAAGATATTAAAACTTTTTTTTAAGGCACTAGAATGGTAGATCTAAAATTATATCCCAATATATAACTCATTAAAATTATAGAATACTATTATTAATATAAATAAATATATATCTATAATTATAAATATAAATTATACATATATATTAGTTTTGTAATTTAAATCTATAAGATAAATATATATTATTCATATATTAATAAATATTTAATCAAATAAGAAAACATTTTTTTTAATAATTAATTATATATATTATAATATATTAATATATTTAATTAGTAATATATATATCTATAATAATATAATATAATATAATATAATAATTTCAATTTACCTTCATAACATATTTTTCTCTATTATATTTTACAATAATTTAAGTATGATATTATTATATCAAATTATATAATATTATATATATATATATTAATTTATTTTAAACAAATTCACCTTAACACGTTAGAGCGCTATGTCCTTAATTCACAATTAGGACAAATGAAGAGGTTCACGAGGTGTTGACGATTCACGATATTTATAATCAATTTTACCCTTTAAATTATCAGCATGCACTATTTATATAATTGATTTGTTAATCTTCCCAGTCTTAATTAAAATAATTTTATATATTAATTATTTTAGCATAAACAGATCTTACCTTGCATAAAGAAATTCTGAAAATAATCGACATATTCACATATCAAAGTCGGTTGTGCTCTGTGTGCTGAAAGTAAAATAAACGCATTTATCCCTTTCAAATAGTGGTAAAAGGTTGCAGCTTTTTCGGTATTCAATCCATTCAGATTCAATATTCCTTTTCGTTTCTTGTTCTTTAAACGCTTTAAAAAATTATTAGTTGTCGTTGATCTTTTGATTTCCTCATATATTCATCTGTGCAGTATCTTTGGTTTTTTAACTATACGGAAAAATATTTTTATTCATCCTTTAAACTGTTGTTAATAGTTTTTGTGATAGAGCTGATAATGAATGTATAACTATAAATAACATTTATATATTTCAAACTTTGTATATATTTACATATTATCTTATGATAAGTTACCTTTAACAATTATATCTATTATTGTAGAAAGAATACTGTTTTAATTATCTGTAATTTAAACAAATTGTTTTATTATATGATTCATTATTATTTATTTGATTATAATATATGACTGTTAAAAAATATACATCTATTTAGCTTAGATACTATAATGCTAAAATATTTAAGTTTTCTAGTAAATCAGAATAAGGTTTTCATCTATTATTTAAAATAATTATAAAATGGCTGAGACAGAGCAAGAATTTTTTTTTTTTTTTTTTTAGTGAGAATGTCTTTATAATTAAATATATAATATATATTAATAATAATAGATATATCTTATAATATAATATATATATATTAATTATATAATATATTATAATTAATAATTTAATATATATAATTCATATCATAATATATATTATATAATTAATATAATATTTATTATATATATATATATATATATATATTAATATATATATATATATATCTAATATATTAATATTATATATATTAAACATATGATATATATATAATAATAAGTATATTTTAATTAATATATATATTAATATAATATATAATATAATATATATATATATATATATATATATATAATATAATAATAATATATATATATATAATATATTATATATTATATTAAAATATATATTATAATATATGTAATTATATTATAATATATAATATTATTTATTTATAAAAACAAGTAAAATAAAAATACATTATATAGAGAATTAGGACCGAACATGCTTTTCTGTGCTATATAAAACCAACAATATTTTGATCAAGTCCTTATGCATGGGGTATATTATATATATTAGTGAGATAACTATTTATATTTTATATTTATTATTTTATATGTTATTATATTTTATATATTATAAATATATTTATATATATTATATATTGTACTTATATATATATATATTAATTAATATTTTGTATATATCCATATATAATAATAATAGTTGTTACATTCAGTGGTAACGGACATGATAAAAAAATAGGCAGTTAGTTGATTTGCCGATATACAACGTAGAGATCAAAGTGTAAGCCACAAACTTTAACTAATTATGATTGACAGTTTAAGTAAAAATAATTACTTGATAATTAATATCTTTTCGTAATATTTTTTGTATTCATGTTTACGATACATACTTGAATAAATGCGCTATATGCAATCTTACGATCGATAGGGACACACCGCAACCCGAAAATTTCAGGATCCATGGCGGACGGAATTGGGAATAAATACTCCGGTTGAGGCTCCTCTATCGGGCAACTTCTCGGGGGATATCATGACTGGTATCGACTATTTTTTTTCAACTACCCCTTATCCAAAATCTGAGTGGTTGTGTTTCTCACGAACCGCCGCCAGACTCATTAATGGTTAATTTTCTTGGCGTGTGTTTGGGCAGGAGGTTCCGTTAAGGTTTCCAGCCTCGCTGATGTCTTCTACATGCCTGTAAGGCGACTCTGCGGCCGTGGTGGTCTATTTATAACTGAGTAGGAGGCATTGGTGCGTTAATAGGGGTGCATTACTTTACATGAGTAATACATTGAAGCTTAGACCTGAATCGCTATTATCTAGCCTTATGGTTACCGCTCCGAATAACAGTTGGGTTATAAGGTTGAGCATGGTATCTTCCGCGTATTGTAAAGAGCCATTGTGCTCCAAGGTGAGGTGCTAGATCGAGAGTTAAGGTTGGGCTTTCGCGGTCTCGAATACATGTAACGATCATCATCTCACTACTATCTTCGTGGACATATTGCTATAAGTACGTTAGTTGCGACCGGTGTTTCACTCTCCGACGCCCTCGGGTTCATTTACCGAACCCAGTAATAAAGCTCCACTTAAGACGGTGTTCATTATTCCAATGACTTGAAAATTTTTAGGATCTCCTTTTTGTGTTCTGTACGGGAGACAAAATCCTTTATGTATTAATATCAGTCTTGCTACTACTATTATTATGTCGGACCGTGATATTCTATCTATCTTTATTTTGTATTTCTCTCTTATCTCCTTTATAGAACAATATTACTAAATCCCATCAACTCCTTAAAGTTATACTGCTCCTTAAAATTATCGACTTAAAAATAATAGTCAAAGTAAATCAAGATAGAATTCACTAGCCCGTATACTACTCTAGTTAAGTGTCAAGAGTGCCTCGATGATCACGATCAAGATTTGAGGGGTCTTGGACATCTTTTAAAGGTTACCTCATTGAGCATGCCTGGGTAGCTTCTTAGATTCATGGTTGTAGCTTGATCTGGCACGTATATGTACCTGAGATAATGTAAGAGACGCGCACGGGGTGTATAAAGTAAAAAAGAAGAAAGAGTAATTCCATAAGTAAATATAGCTAGCTCAGGCAGTAGTAGGTGAAGCTTATGTTACAGCGTATCACCGTAGTTTATGAGTGCGCTATTTGGGGTAATTTGTACAATCTCCCATTACTATTGTAATTATATGGTAAAGAAAATTTGAAAATAAAATATATTGATGTTAATTTAATTAACATTAGGGTATAATTCTAACTACCTGGTGGAATATATACTCGATATCTGAATGTACGGAAGGAATTTATAGGTTCTATCTACTTATGGCCCACGTGAGTTCGTCTTCTCGGTCCTGAGAGTTAGTTCCCCTCTCCCACAACATAATATTCCGCGCCCTGATAAACCTACTTGAATCTTTTCTGGTCTCATCCGTATGCTCCTAGCTTTCACTGAAACAATTCATGATAAAGGATGAATTTATCTATAAGATTACTTTTATAAATAAACAATTATTAATGAACAGAATTACTAAAGTAAAAAATATGCATTGATATTCATCCCATTCTACTTATATTAATAAAGATGTTGTTACAGAATAATTTAAATTATCATTTATTAATTAATAAAATATTCCTTGAAATGGAACTATGCATCACATATCCCTATCATATCACTTTATATATCACTTTAATATATGAGTAGATTCGAATAAATCAGTATATAACTGGAGAATAATTACATACTAGTGGATAGCTCCTAAAGTATGTAGCGAATTATATTCTATTCGAGAGTAATAAAAATATAAAATTATAATTACAAACTTAAATATCCATATAATATAATATATATCTTAAATATTTCACTAATCAACTTATCTATATCTTAGTCCAGACATGATTAAAATTGTTAAAACCAGAATATAACATCCGAGGACCTTAATATATAAATTAATAGATCGCTATCAAACTACTAGTTTAAATTTATATGATACTGAAATTTAAAAAATAAAAATACAAAAAATCTTTCTTCTGAATTTCTGAAACTTCGAATACATGTAACCAATATACATATTATATTATATTAATATATATCTATATAATATAATAATAATATCATATTACTATATATATTAATATTAATTAATATAATATTTATATCATATACTTAAATATAATATATTAATATTAATTCTTAACTTTCTTTAAGTCACTATAAGTTCATATAGTATATATATAAATATAATATATTCTATATATATATATATCAATATCCTATTAATTACTATATATATAATAATATATATTGTAAACGGATGAAGCAAGGGTAAATATCTCTTCTAAAAAAACTGTGAGAATACTAATGGTTTGCACTTACTTATATAAAACTTTTTGAAAACTTGTAAGTATCGAGCAAATACAAAAGAAATGCTGATGGTACAATTATTGTAGGAGTAATTACACTTTTTTCGTCGTCAGCTTTTTTCTTTATTATTACAATAGATTTTATTATTTATATTATTTATCCTACTTTTATTACTTTAATTAATTATATAATTATTGAGTTTAGCAAAGAGTAAAATTGGACATTATTATATTTATTCTCTCTTATTAATATCTATTTTCAATATAAAAAAAAAGAAGTCAAATAAAAAAATAATAGTATTTTAAAAAGTTATTAGAATCATAATTTCGTGAACGAATAACGAATTGTATGTTAAATGCGTCATGCCTTCGTGACGAAGATTTGAGAGGAGGAAAAGATATATACTGATCAACAGTGACTCATTCATATAAAGAAGACTTGATCCTCTTTACATCGTTCCTTATGAATATAGTTATGAACATCTACCAAATTAAGAGCATTCTCTTCATCATTGGGCCTGTTGCAAATTGGAGCTTTTCAAGTGGCATTGTGGATCTGTTCACTAGTCTATATATTGCCTTTTTGAGTATGATATAGCGGCAACCAATCTTGTGAGAGATGGGTGACTCTTCCCACACACACACACAACATAAACCAAACCTTCGGCTCAGTATTTCAGAATTTAAATATTAAATTTACCTAATATTATATATATATATATATAATATATATTACTATAAATATAAATTCATTATTATATATATTAATATAATAATAATATATAATATATATATAATATTATAATATTCTATATTAATATATATTATAAATATTATAATTATAATTAATAATATATATATTATATATATCTAATATCTTATAATTATCTAATATTATTTATATATTATATATATTATATGATATAAAAGTATTAATATATAATAAATATTTATATATTATAAACTAATAATAATCATTATATTATATACTATATATATATATATTCCTATATATCATTATATATTAATCTATATATACATATACTTATTAAATATAATTTATTATACCTTTAATAAACAACCGGTTTACATGGTTATGCCTAATATACAATTTAACAACTATTTTTGAGGTTAATATTATTACTCACCCGGCTATAGAATTTAATTTATCCAATTATTACTTATAACTAAACCGGTCACTCACCTTTTCGGGTCTTGCTTATTTTTACGTATATATTTTCCTTTTTTATACTTGATTCTCATATACTACTATGCAATTACTAGTGAATTCTCTCTCAAAGATCTCACTCTCTAAACTCAATTGATTACTGTATATAAGTCTTTGTAGATCTACTATTGTTATATGCGGATATCTGTATTTTGTCGTACTTACTTGGTTGCTGCAAACCTAAATATGTTAATAATCTTTATGGCGATAGAGACTATATGTTTAGGCCCTCTCCTGCCTTGTAAATGAGTAAAGAGAGAGAGAGAGAGATAGGGCGAGACAACGGACAAACTTAAGCAACACTATAGCAAGCGAAACAGAGAATGAATTCCTTCAGGCTGGGATTGCCATAGTCGAGCGCCACTTTTTAAGAAACTTTCTTTGTTGCAGTATTTACTAATATAAAGCCTTGTTATAGTGTAGTCTGGTAGTTTCAATTTAAGAATTTTTATGCGTTAATAATATAAATGTGTAGAATAAAACTCTGGTAGAGATAAACTTTTACTAACATTAATATTACAACTTAAATATGGTATGCCATCAAAATATATTTAAATAAGAAGAAATAATCAAGAATTTGAGAACAATAATAAATGAAATTTAACCTAAATACTAAGACCGAAAACAGGTGTACCTGAAATTGGAATCAACATGCTGCAAATATACAAAAGCTTTAATTGCAACAATGAACGGTTGTTTAGAATATAATTATCAACTCCAATATAATATATTCCATATATATCTTCTATATACCTCTATATATATATATATCTATATACATATATTACATATATAATATATATATATATATATCATATATATATATATATATAATTATATATTTTCTATATATATATCTTATCATATATATCTATATATATATACCTATATTACTACTATATTATATATATAATATATTATATATATATAATATAATATCATAATATCAATATATATATATTATATATACTATATATATATATATATATACTATTTTATATTTATACATACCTATTATATCTATATATATTCATTCACTATATATTCACTATATAGATTGTATCTTATACCTATATCTCTTATCTCTCTATTCTCCAAACCCGTGAAAGACCGTTGCTTACTATATATATATATCAAGCAACGCCTTAAAATTATTTGCCGTACCCTTGAACTGTCTAATCTTTCACCCTAATATTTCTACCGTTATGTAGTAGCAACAGAAACTTCACGTTTGTTATTTTAATATATATATATCATATAGCTTAGATAATACAAACACAACACTTTCTCTCTTACTAATATATCACTATTTATAATTAAATATATAATTACTTACATCCAATATATATATATATAATATATATAATATATGTTAATATACATAACATCTCTACATCTTTAGCTTCGATCTTGTATATGGCCCGCTCCTTTTCTTTCTTTGGCCTAGCTCGTTCGTCTGTTGGTTCTGATCACTCACTAGCGTCTGACGTTTTCCCCCTTGAACTTTTTTTTTTTGTTTCTTTCCTTTTAATGGGTGGCTAACAATAGGCTACCAACAATGAATTTCAGGGTAACGGGAGCATGATTCAAAAGTTTGAAGTATTTTTCAATAATTTTTAAACATCACATTTTTGTTTAAATTCGATTTTGTTTTAAATAATTGTCAAATATATCTCGAAGAGGGAGTACCGACCCATTCTTAATGTATAAAACACAGTCTTGCTATATGGCGGTTCTTGCGACATCCTCACGCGATATAAAGCTTATTACATAAATGGTAAAAAAAACAAAAACAAAAATAGGACACGTGGATCTCTTTTTTCATTGGTTTCATAAATTAGCATAGCTCCTCTCAAGAGAGAGTATGCGACATTTAGTCAGTAAGAGGAGAGTCGCGATGCTTACACACCTTAGGTGTTCGGAATGAAGCTGTGTATTAAACTGTCTTATTAAGGGTGATCAAATATGTAAAAAAAATAATCTAGGATACAATAATGTGATACAATATCAAAAAGAAAAAAAATTTAGGGGCTCGAGCCGACGGGGGACCGAGGGTGGGACCAGCTTTTCCCCTCATACCCCGTAGGGGAAGGGGCGGAGGAACCTCCACGGGGAACATACCATACATACCAAAGAGCGGGGGTTGCCGCGAGACGCCTCAATCCCGGAAGGGGGCCGAACACTAGTCCCTATCCCTGCGTCACGTTCCTCCGAAGTGCCGAGGAAGACCCCGACCCTCTGCGATCTTGCGGTTTTTAACTCTGGGTATCATATTGTTCGCTTTGTCAGTTTATCAAAAAAATAAAAAAAAAAATTTCATAAGCTTCACACTTCCCGGAATCGCAGTTTATATGACACGTAACTTGTGTCTTCATATTTTCTTTGAGACTCAATGTCGTACCTACGGGGCCTGCACTTGATATATATAAATCCGAATCCGATCGCGCCTATCGTCATATAAGGGTATATCAATCATACCTTTTTAATATAAGAAAGCATACAGAGAGAAAACACATCCAACATACTGTCGACCATTGTAGTGTATAAACATGAAATCAGCGCCTATTCATGTATATTACTAATTTATACCGTTATGTCCCGTTGAGAGGCAACTGAGGATCTTCAGTAGGTTATTAACTTATCCGGATTTCACCCACATTTTAGTCATGCACCCTACCCTCACTCAGTATGATGCTCCCATTAGACATGACCTGTATATAAGCTATACGCACATATACTAATATATGAGTCCTCGGGTATTCACTCTAGCCTTTATCGCCTATACTCTCACAAGTCTCACTCGTTTCATCCCTTATCTACTAATCATACTTAGTATCTAGTAACGTGAGTCAACTCGTATATTCACCGTACCGGTATTTGATGCAGTATCCCCATATCCTCCGAACCTAGGCGTCTGCCCAAATTTAGCAAACCATGACTCCAGACGGGCCTCAACACTTTACATTCACTAAACTCACGCTACATGCGCCGTCTTCCCTATACGCGCCACTGAGCTCACCTAACCTGATGCCTTTAAAGCTATATTACCTATTCTTTATGCGCTCAATCGAAAATAGCTGAGAGCGGAATATTTTATATTATTACTTCGAGTTATTTATCAAACTATACTAAATACATTTGACAATATCGCTTCAAAACAGGCATTCTTTAAGCATTGCACTTTATGTAATGCTTAGTCTACAATGTAGTAATTAGGGGCATAAAACTTTTGTATCATAACTCACCATACGATTATTTAATATCCCAATTAATATTGCAGAAAGGTTTTTGATTCTTTACATTTCTATACTATTAAACACGAATGAAAGATCTGAGATGATCATATAGAGTATTGGCCATAGTCTTCCTTATGCAAATATTTGCGATGGGAAACACACATTATTATTGCGAGATCATACACAGTATGAGATATTGTCTAGCTAAGGAAATATTGTCCTAATAGGATTTAAGAAATTGTACAAGTTGAAAATGGATATTGATGCTTGTTCGAATCTACTCATAGTGTTACATTAAATAACTACTTGGTGCACTATCGTATAGAGCTAATATGATCTCAATATTTTTAACCCGGTTCTAACAGAGCAATGTATAAATTTTCTGCACTTCAATCTCACTCTGCGACTGCCAAGAGACATTCTAGATGCTAATCGTTACTTCAATTTGCTTGAAGAGCACTACTCTCCAATAATAATTTTAAGCCAGTATTTTTTGCTATTGTTGATCAGTGACGTCACACTGACTTAGTTACTTTACTATTTTTACTATTATCATATAACTATTATTAATATTGGTCATAGTTACCCATCAGTCTATAATCTCTTCCCTAACCTGAATTTAGGCTATATGAGACGTCCCATCATATCCCGCTATTTGCTGTTTCCACTATAGTATATATATATACTGCTTAGTCACCTACTCTTCACATTCTCTACCATGGTGATCTTATCTGTCTTCCTCACATATATATATATATATCATAGCGTCTAGATAGAAATAACTTATAAAATCACCCATCACACCCCTCAGTCATTTCCCTTGCCCTGTAGCAACCTCTGTCTAGTTTGTACTTGCTTATAGCACCTCACTTTCTGTATAGTCAGTTAATACCCATGACATCTCCCTGAGTCTATGCCTCCTTTTAATCCATTACAGTATTATTTTAGAGCAGTTATATTACACTTAGCGGAGAATCTGCAGATCGGAGACGACTTTTATCATGTTATGCTCCACATAACCAACCAAATTCTCTCTCTCTCTCTCATCTGCTATACGTCTCTCTCTCTGCTGCTCTCTCTCTCTCTCTCTCTCTCTCTCCCTCGTCCTTCCCTTCGCTCTCTCTCTCTCTCTCGCTCTCTCTCATATCTCCTACCTATCTCTCCTTCTCTCTCATCTCCTCCTCTCATCCAATTGCAACAAAAGTAAATAAAATATAAAGTTCTACTTAATGTTAAGCAATCTTCTCACTGAATCATGATTATTGTATATGCTAAAATATATATACGCTACTACTAGCCTACTTATTGTTCTAGCGTGCAGTATACCTTACCCTCCCTCTGTTACTACCATATATATATATTATGACTAACGTTATAGGTAGATACCATTACTCCCCCCTTATATAATATAATTATCCCTATCACACACACCACCTCAACATATTTCTCACCCGACCTTTTGTTAATTATTTTGTTTTGCTTATATAGTAAGCCGCTCTACTACTTCTTACGTGACTTCATACCATATTCCTCTGCTCCCTATCATATATTGAGAGCACCTCGTAATTATACTACATACTATTTTACTTCTTATTCACACCACACTCTATCACACTAATTTGTTTTATACACACCCACTGAATAAGCTCCCATTATATCCTAACCTCTCCTATCATTACCTATATCGCCGACTAACCATACTAAACTTTTATCGCTCTGGAGTGTAATAAAATCTCGCATACAGAGCACACACGAGCATCGCGAGAGACTACCAACACCACGCATTCTATATTTGAGGCTAGTTACGGTCTTCTTCTTATTTTTTCTTCTTTACTTATACTATATATATATTAATCACTTTTATACTCTCTTATATATATATAAATATCATTTTCTTTTTATCACTTATCTTACTTACTTAATTACTTCTTACTTCCTCTCACACACTCTTTTTATCTCATTATTATATATCTTTTATCTTTTTCTTCTTTATTCTATTATCTTCTATTACTTTCGGTCATCTAGTCACATTCGTCGCACTTATATTCTAATTCTGTTTATTTCATATCAAAACAATATACGTCGCCCATACTTTGAAACAGTCTTGTTTTCTTAGAATCCGGGAGTGACTCCTGTGGTTCTACTCTCTTTGTTTGTGGAAAGTAAATTTAAAGATTTATTTACTCTCTGAATTCTAAATATCTGCAATTCAATATGATTTATTTAGATCTTTTGTAATGATTCGACCTTACCTAGCCTTCTACGTGTAATCCTTTCTAAATTGATTTTACATGTTAAAAGTTAGCCGAAAAATGTTTTATCCGACTGTTGTATTAACGAAAAATTGGAGACAAATTTAAATTTTAGTGCCACTACCCCCTAAAAAAAAAAACAATGGTGGGGGGGGAATTTCCCCCCTAATATACGTTATTTCCCCCGAAAATTTTAATTTGTCATAATCCTTAGGTTTGGGCTTTAGTTGGGGCTTGCTTTCAATAATTCCAATTAGGTTAAGTCCTATGTTGGGGCTTTTAAGTCTATAGTGTTCACTGATAAAGTTTTGCTAGGTAGACACAGATTTACTATATAATATACTATATAATATATATATATAATATATATATATATATATCTATATACTTTATTATGTATATATATATATAATAATACTATATATTGACCTCTCAATATTAATTACTATCCGAATTATATCGATATATATTTGCATATATCTCTCTGAATATCAAAGGTCAGACGAAAGGTTCAGTTTTACCTATATATATTATTTTTATATCTCGTGAGGTGGTCAAAAGCCGGAGGTGTATCAAATTCTAGCAGAGTTTGAGAGTGCCAAGTTCAAGCAGAGTTTTTTTTCCGGGTAGGTCCTATTAACCTTATTTCTATATACCCTTCCACCCCTATATATCAAAATGCCTCATGGCCTCGTACTACGTTTAGCGTTTGATAGTCCCTCCCGTTGTAAAGCTTCCAATTGGAAAGTTGGGAAGAATTTTTATATAGGAAGTCTATTCCAGAGTTTACCACTGGATTACATGAAAAGATTTGAGCATAGCGTTTTAATGATGGAGCTGGAACAGAGAAGCACATGTAAACATATTTGTGGAAAGAAACGAGTAGCTATCAGGTGTGAGCTAAGTGTGCAATCATTAAGGTCACTGAGAAAGCTTCGACCACTCTGAACACGTGTCCCTATTTGTAAAGCAATAAAATATATAAATAGAGTGATGCAATGGTTCGATGACTAGAAAGGGATTAGAAATTGTTAGTAAGAGTAAGAGTAAGGATGTAAGAGTAAGAGTAAGAGTAAGAGTAAAAGTAAGAGTAAGAAGTAAGAGTAAATAGTAAGAGTAAGAGTTAAGAACTAGAGGTGAGTTAAGATGGATGCGGCTACCATGACTGTTACAGATGCGGCAAAAGAACTAGACTGAAAATTCACGCGAGCGAGCATGATCGCTTATCTATTGGACATGTGTCGACGAGGTTCGTGCAGTGTGTGTGTGTTTGTGGAACCACCCCGCGCGCCAGCAATTGTCGGATTACGGAACACTACTTCACACCAGCGCCTAACAAAAATGCTACACTAAGAAAGCACTAGAGAGAGGAAGCTACTGTGGGCGAGAGTGAATCGTCCACAACTTGTAAATACTTCAATACACTTTATGCGACTATTTATTGGGGTACGCCCATCACACATTTTGTCTCTTTTTATAAATAGTTTGAAAATAAATCTATATTATAAATATATGTATATCTTTACTATTATATACTCAAATAATTTATATTATATATATATATATATATATATATATATATATATATATAGTGGCAGCTTGTGGCTAAAAGAAGTGGGGGTGCTGCTTCAGAATTTTTTTTTATAGAATTTCACGGCTCTTTTTAACCTATTTGTTATGCTCATTGATTGAAAGTCTTCTGCATGCCTCACTAATGTTCCCTTTAATATTTACATTCCTTAAAAGTGACAGTGAACATTTTCAACGTGCTTCTTTGACTTCTCACGTTTTTCAGTTTTATTTTCTTTCATTTTGTTTATATTTCTAAAATCGTCTTTTGTCCACGTTACAACACCTTCATCCAAACAGCGAACACGGGAAGCAAAACAGTGCATATTTGACTTCATAGCAGCAAAGCCAACTTTTCCGTTGGTACCATTCAGAATTAAAGCTGCTAATATACTTCTTGTGGTTGCTTATTCCTGGTTGAGATTTTTAAATATCAGGTGTTGAACATCCTCTTTTCTTATCTGTAACTTTCTCATGGAGAAACAACTGTGAAAACTTAAGCTGCTGAAGTTCACTTATAGTCACAGAACTTATCTGTTGGTTATGCAAGGAGGCCATGGTTAAATTAATTAAATTCTGTAAAATAAAAGAAAAAATCTATGAATTAAATATCTATACCCATGTGTTTAATACAGTTAAAGAGATAGATTACAAAAAGCAATAAAGCTAAGTAACAATGACAGTAAAAAACGAAACTGGAGATTTAAACAAAAAAATAATATCTCTCGTTTTTACTGTCGCTTTTGTTACTTTGTTTTATCAATTTTTGAAATCTCTCTCTCTCTCTATATATATTATATATATTATATATAATATATATATATATATATATATATATATATATATATAATATAGTTATATATAATATATTATAAAAAAAAAAATATATATATATATATATATATTATATATATGAAGTGGCAGGAGTGCTGGGAGTTATTTCTTTTTCTTCTCCACTTCACGACTTGGAGTTTTTTACGTGTTCCACGTAATAACCCCTGTTTACCTTGCAGAACCTAAGTAGAACAAGTACTAGCTTCCAGCAGCTTTCTCTGGTGGGGTCGCCTTCTTTCACCTAAGCCGGATACTCGCGGCTAGACAACCATCAACATAAGTGGTTAACCCTTCTAAAACTTTTCTTTATTGTAGGGAATAAAAACTCAAATTTTTGGTTGATTGATAGATATTTTTAAAATTATGCTCTACTATATCCAAACCATTCTCCGACTAGACGTTAAATGGATTAATATTTTAATAATTTTTAATATACCTAAACGTCTCGCATACCTGCAGCCAAATTCAATTTCTTTCACACTCAAAATATAAATTTTTATTTTGAAAATCGAGCTAAAATAAAGGAATTGCGCCAAAAACAAGAAATTATATTTGTGCCAAAATACAAGTTATTTGCATAAATAAGATACAAAATATAATATGGAATAATGTAAAAGAATATATTACAATATAAATTTCATAATTTAATAACATATTGCAATAAAAAATACCTTAAATTTCAAGATATAAAAATGCTTTTTTTAATCCAAAATGAATTGAGAGAAAGTGTTCTCGCTGTAACGTTTTTTCTTTGATTCGATTTTCCCTAAATGAAATAGGTTAACTCTTTTATTTAATCAGCATATTTAAAACCTATTTTCTCTATATATTATATACTAATAGTATATAAAAAGAAACATTATATTATAAAATAAATGTTTTATAATCATATCCTATGAATAAATGTTATATTTAACATCAATTATAAAAATAAACCATTTTAAATGTTGCAAAATATGAAATGTATCCATGAGCTCTGGGCTGTCTTTGAAATCCCCATTTTCCCTATCTTTTTTTTAAAGCTCAACTATCATATTTGATCAACCTCAAACGCCTTCAAAAAATGCTTTCCAAAATTACACTTTAAACAATTACTGCTTATATATGGTACACGATTTTTAAGCACAAAACACGCTGAGTCAAAAAGAAACTTTTTTAAACTTGCACAACAGAATCGTCACTGTCTGAGCAAACTTTCTCTACATAGCCTGCAGCTTTCTATCTCGGACATTAGCGCATGCACGCAACAACCAAACACGAGGTCGGTGGAACTGTGAATAGCACAGCACAATACATGGATTTTAGTAAGTTTTTCATTAACTTGGGGATTGCTTCTGCCATTAAGCTTAATGATTACATAATGTACAAGTAAAGAGAACACATTTCTCCTTCCCACGAACACCAGAATCGTATATATATATTATATACATATATATATATATATATATATATATATATATTATATATCATATATATATAGTATATATATATATATAATATATATATAATATGTATATATTATTACTATATATATATTTATATATATATATATATTATATATTATCTATACTATATATATTATATATATAATATATATATATATAAGTATATATATATATATATATATTATATATATAGTTATTATACTAATATATAATATATATATATATACCTATATATTCTCTATTCTTCTATATCTAATATATAATATATATATATCCTCAGAGGTGAGTGACGTTCGCAAATTTTAAGTCGCAATTCGCAATTTACGGAATCATCCAAATAAATTGAGGAGATTGCAATTGCGATATATCTGAAAAATGTGGAATTGCAGTTTAGCGAATGCCTATATATCTCGCAAGCATAGTTAAACCAAAATTTGTGGATTTTTATTGAAGCCAAAGTTTATAGTCCACAAATTTTTTACACGTTGGTCATCTTTGTACGTCTGATAGCAAAACCCATGAAAAACCATGTTTTTTTTTTTTTTTTTTTCTTTTTTTTTTTTTTTTTTTTTTTTTTGCACAAGATTCATGCTTTTATTTCGTATGACATTCCTTCTGAAGTAGACTTTTCCTATAATCTAAGTGAATAATTGGAGTGTTTACTATTTAATCGAACCGATTCTCAATGTCGATATCTATTTAGTTCTCGATTTGTCTTATAAAAGTTATAATCGATTATTGACGGCCTTTATTCGTAGCACCGACCATCTCCCATTTTTTTCTTAATAGGGCAACCGTATAAATTTAATTTCCAACATGCGTATTTTATCAAGTTTGTGCCCTGACATTGCTTCTGATCTTCTCTTTTATATTTTATGACTGAAGGCGGGTAACATTGGAGAATAAATTCGTGTCTTTCTTTTATTCACTAAATTTCTGAGAATGTGCGTATTATATATGGTAATAATACACATTGCTAAAGATACGCTTTTAAAATAAGCAGTGGTTCAAATTACTATTTAGTTACAATTAAGCAGATACTTATAACGGAGAATTTATTTTACATTGTGGTGGTAAGCAAATTGCATTAACCATGTGTCTTGGTAGCTTAGACTTCCCTTAATTATAAATATTCACCATATTTTTTCCAATATACTTTTTAATTCATTTCTTATAAATACTGTCAAATATTATCTAAATCCAATTTTACATATTATCCTCGTTTTTACCATAATTGTTATGGCCAACTACAAGCCCAAAAGTGCATCATCTGATTATTGAATAATCTCTTCACTGACATAATATTGTATATGTAGCCATTGCTAAATGATTAAGACTTTATCAAACACTAATCAATTATCTCTCGGTTCTTGAGCATTGGTACCTTCTCACATTTCTCTCTTGGCACAACATCGAAAGTTCAAACAACGCTCATAACGAACTTTCAGCACTATGACTTACCTAAATTAACTTTATGGTGGGTAATATTCTACCAATAAGTTTATTAAATATATAAATACTGATGAGTATAACTCCTATCGGCCCTATTCATTATATATACTTATATTATATTTATAAATATTTTTTTTATACTCACTATATATATATATTTATATATTATATATGATTATCTACTTATTTTATGGATCTTAATATAACCTTCAATAACGGGTGTACTACTAGTATATTACATACATAATTTTTCAAATTATTTGAATAATTCTCCCCTCATAGGGACGCAGTAAGAACCTCTTAGGGATATATAGGTGTTGCCGTGTCTTGAGGTGGGCAATAACGGGTGGCGTGAAAAACTGCGGAGAGCCTTGGGGGATTAGTTGCGCTTGGATAGGGCTTATTCCCTAAGAGTATTTAGTTTTAGTGAGGTATAGTTTGGTATAAATATATATTTGTAGGTATAGTTATTTAATAGGGTTTTTGTAATATGAGTTTTGTTAGAGTATATATATTATATTAGTTTGTAGTTTATAGTGAGGTAGTTTATATATCTGTAGGGTTTTTGAAGCGTGAGTGATGTACTTTGAGGGGTTTAGGTTTGGTTCGGAGGTATTCATAGGGTATCGGTTGCCGTTTCAGTAGGTGGTTCATAGGTTTTCCTACTAAACCTTATTACCTGGCTACTATTTATGGTATAGTTATAGATACTATATATATCACTAGACTATCTTATTATGAGTTAGGTAGTATTATTTAGCCACAATAGATTAACTATTAAATTATTATTATATTATATAGTAAATCTTATATATATATATATATTTATTCTATATATTTATTGATATATATATATTTTACTATTTAACATTATATATATTTATTTATTCTCTATATATATTATTTTACATATATTATGATATTTACATATAAGAAACGAATTTTGTCTGGCCCCACCACCCCCGAAAAAAAATTCTGGGAAATACGCCACTTCTATATTATTATATAGTATACTATATATTTATAAATATATAATTATATATATTAATTATACAGATTATCTATATATTTTAATTATTTAATATTATATATATAATATTATATATATTATATATATATATATATAATTATATCTATATAGTATATATGTATATATATAATACTATATACGTTAGTATGTTGTATATGGGCGCTACAACTAATTGTTATAATATAGATGTGCTGTCAAGGTCGTATCGTGAGAATGTCTTAGAATTTTTTCTCTTGAATTCTTGCCAAATGATTTTAAATACTTCTGGAATGTGTTCATGAACACGTGATTTCAAGATCTGTTTAATTGAGAAGTTATAGATATTACTATGCTCCAAAACCAGAAAACAAGGAATATTTAATGTTTTGTCCCTAAGAAAATCTAATCAAGGGTTTAAAATTCTCAAAACTACTACACACATCGAGATCTCTTAAGTTCATCAAAAATTACAAGGAAATCACGGACTTTTTATTAAGGTGTATGGGCATTTACTTCAGAGGAACATTAGATTGGTTAA
Organism: Trachelipus rathkii; assembly: GCA_015478945.1. Classification (NCBI taxonomy): domain Eukaryota; kingdom Metazoa; phylum Arthropoda; class Malacostraca; order Isopoda; family Trachelipodidae; genus Trachelipus; species Trachelipus rathkii. The sequence continues at coordinate 20,219 of JABUQX010045651.1, forward strand.
TCTATGCAGCCGAGATATAAGAGTTAATATCTTGTAGTCGATTATATATACCTACTATATAATATATATATATATATATATTATTATATATATTCTCTTTCTATTATAATATATGATATATATAGTATTATATACATTAATAAATAAACAATTTATCCTATTTATCAATAATAAATCAGGAAAGAGCCGAATAAATAATACTTTTCATGTGTTATATTATAGTATGCATACATACAATTGGGTTTGCTTTCTAACGGTTAATTGTTTTGAGGTAAAAGTGGTTTTATACCTTCGTGATACTATAAGGGCACTATAAGGGACCTTAAGGGGTTTACTATAATATAATATAATAATCAAATACTATATTAAGTAATATATAGTTTATATGAATATATAGTATATATAATCCAGATTATTATATCACTAAAACCACAGAATATTAATCAAATAATAATACTATAATTTATAACTATAAAGTCATGAAATTATAGGCAATGTAATTATAAAATTGCCCTCAATATATAATACTCATTTATTAATATTTAACCCTTCTAAACGGGATTTTGGAATTGTAGTGAGTACGTGGATAAAAGTTTAAAGAAAGTTTCCTTTATAATAGTATAGTATTATATTATTACACGACTTTAAATATACAGTTGACGAAAATTATAATTTTACCTTTATAGCTATTATATAATATATATATATATATATAATATATATAGATTAAATATATGATATATATATTATAAATATATATATATAATAGTATATATATGTATATATATAGAATCTGTGAGCTACTTGTCCATTATAACAATTAACCTATATATATATATATATATATAATATAATATATATATATAATATTATATATAATATATATATATATATATATATATATTAATATATAAATGATAGTATATACTAGCTCTGACCTTCCGACTACTACCGACTTATACTCGTGAGTTATTATATTATTATATCAGCTTACTCACCCACTCTTTATATTTTTGTAAAAAAATATTTACTTGGATTTGAAACTTTTATTGAATAAATAAACTTATATATGTATATAGTATATAGTGAGTATCGCTTAGACCGACTCCGTGAGTATAATATCTACCTCATATATATATAGTTATATATTATATATATTGTACATAAATTTTCATATATATAGTATATAAACTACCTATATATATATATAATAATTATGAGACTATATATATTAATATATATCCGACTCCAATATTCCCTTTATTCAATATATTATTGTACTATATTGTCATATAGTATACAACTTCTCGCTTTAGATATATACCATCTCGTACAACTAATATTTACTACTATATAGTAGTGAGACTTACTCATATACGATATATTTACACTACTCACGCGACAATAACTATACTCACGTGAAACTATATTATATATAGTAGTGATATATATATCCGACTACTCAGCTTCTTATAACAACATATATATATATTATATTATACTCAATTATATGACTTACTCAACGTAGTGACTACGTTATAAATAGAGTTTTTAATAAGTAGGCTTATTGTATGTTTTCAAAGTTAACACAACGCTCCACACAGCGGATCAGAGACCTCTGATTTCTATTAAAGGAGCATTATACTATAATAAGATACGTGAGTGAGTGTATATCTACTACTACCTATATCCAGAGGCTAGGTCGGTATATAGTGTAGTAGGAGGGTACCCTATGATAACAATACTCATTTAACTAGCCTCTCCGGGTTTCAGAACCGTAACCGTCGGAGTCATACCTACTTTACAAGGTAGTATTACCCTCACTTATCAGTACGTGATTCAACGAACTAATCATTATATACCGGTGTACACCACACTTTTACCGTTAATATATAGTTATTTATTTAGTTTTCGGTGAACATCACCGTCAGGCCCTACTCGTTAGAAAATCCAGCATTTATTCCGATAAGTTTATCGCTTGGTGAGTTTCAACATAGAAAGCCGACTATATTCCTATAATAGATATATTGGGTGTAGTATACAATATATCCTCATAAATAAAATAACTAGTAGTTGGTCATAATTATACTCTTGGTTATAATGAATGTATTCTATAAAATAAAATTTTTTAGAAAATATAATATATATATAAATAAATTAAATAATTTAGAATATATAAACTACAAAAAAATATGTTTCAAATTAATTAAATTAATATTATAATCAATTATTTATTTATAGATATTAATATATATATAATTGTTCTTTTTTGAACTGTCTAAGGAATATGAATTTTTTCTTTAGATAATTATTGTAGTTAATAATATAATTAATATATATTATATAGTGAGTAATTCCGTAATTATTACTTATTTTTGAATCGCTAACTTCTTATATTTATTATTTGTTGATGAACACTCGTATACTATCATATTATCTCAATATATCTATGAATATACTAAAATGTTATTTTTTTGTAAATCTAAACAGATGCAAAATTAGGTTGAGGGGTAGGATATTTTTAAAATGGATGTATATTAGGTTACGGGTATATTTACGGATTGATATAGTATCTATTCAGGTATTGTCACATGAGTATTATATATCTATATAGTTTTTATATATGATATTCTAGTTGGGTAATTTTTTGTAATTATTAGGTATTAAGTAGTATTGGATACTATATATATATAAGTTAGGTTAGTTTAAGTTAGGTATTTTAAGTTAGGTTATACGGTATATATGTTGTGAACCATTAATGCATCCACTAATGTATATTATACTTGGTTTAATGAAGAACTGGGTCAATGCGATGGGTAGAACGCGATTGCAAAGGTATTTTTAGGTATTTTAACTGATATATAGTATCTATATATGTATAAAATATATTATATATTATATATTTTTTTTATAATATAATCAGTTTAGATATATATATATATATATATATATATATAGCTTTATGATTTATTAGAGGGGGTAGTAATAAAGGTGCACACTATGATATAGGTAAATATATTCTTTCTATTGTCAGCTTATATTTATCACTGCGTGACCATATTATACATAATAACTATTTAAATAAAATAGTAATTATAACAAATAATAAATTAATGTATTTAATTTTAAATATATTATTATATATAGTTATTATTTTAAAATTAAATGTCAGTATTATACTAATTATTAGGTGAAGTATTTTAGTGAGTATACTGAACTTAAAACACGTTACTTATATTATACCTGTACTATATGATACCGTTAGGTTACAGCTTACATATACCTATTACGCTAAATTCTTTACTCTTAGTAATACATTGTAATGAACCCTATCATTGGGTTCTTTTTCTACGTGAGTAAACTTATATCCAAGTTATTTAATTTACCCACACTTATATTATGTATTTAATACTCTTTTCTCTCGTGGGATTCTCACCAATAATCACTATATACTTATGATTATCTTTCAATTACTACATTCTTATCTAATATATTTGTTGTCATAGAATTTCTCGTGAGCACGTAGTGAGGATATAACTGATTTGTTCTCATTATATGATTTATTGTCGGAAGTGGTTGAACCTTATGAGTGTACTTCTTGTGTTATTCCCTCACAAGTAATATATTATAATTAGTAATTTATTAATATATATATGTTTAGTATATGAGTATTATGATACAGGGGTTTAAAATGTATACAGAAAATCTGTAGATGCTACCAGGCTTGTGGCATATATATTTTCTATATTTTTATACTATTTTAACAATATAGCAATTTATATATAATAATTGGGATATATATAATATATTAAATTTATATTCTGCTCGGGCAGATTTTTATATAATTATTGTATAGTATATAGTAGTATATTATTTATATATTCGCTACAGTAGTATTGTAAAGTATATATACATATATATACTATATTCTATATGATTATACCTAGTATATATATATATATATAATACTACTATATACTGCTCCACGTATTCTAACATGGCAAGAATAATACCTTTAAAAAAGATATAATACATATAATAAAATAAGAATAGAAGTTACTAATAGATGATACATTTCGTAACGTAATTAATAAATAAAGATTTTGCTTTAAACTAAAAAAAAATTTAAGATAAAACGCATGTGAAATGTGTTAATACACCTCTATGATAAAAGGTGTGTTTACTATGCATATTTTTTATCTTTCAAATTTTATTTATATATAATTAATTTAAACAAAAATTGAAATTTAAGGTTATGTATTTTGGTTATTTATTTGTTTAATTTACAATCAATATGTAATTTAGGCCTACTTTACATTTTATATTTTCCAGTGTCCTTTCTTATTTTAACCAATTCTTTTTTTTTTCTCTTCATTATTGTTTATTCCCAAGGTCAGCTGCTCAATAATTATTTTATTCGAAAGACAATAATTGAATGATTTAAAGTGCACAAGATAAAATAATAATATATCATTAGCAGGAATCATGATGCGCAAGCAAATGGAAATCAATGATTAGCATCTTCAATGCCTACCCTCAACAGTATATATATATATATTCATATATCTATACTATATATTATCTGGTTCTATCTACTTATTTTATATCTCTGAGGTTATATATATTATATATATATACTTTTCTAATATAATATATATATATATCTTAATACTATATATATATATAGTAATATATCTTATATATATTCTATTCTTTATATCTTACGTATATATATATATTATAGTCTATCTATATCTTTTACTATATATATAATATATATATATTATATATATATTATATCTACTATATATTATATATATATTCTATATATATCCACAAACATATATATATATATATACTATTCTTCTATATTTATATTATTATATCCTTCTTATACTTATATATATATATAGTATATAATATTAGTATTATATCTTATCTCATCTCTATACCTTTTATCTCTAACTATACTATATATATTCTTTATTACTTATGCTATTCTTTTTAAATCATATATATATTCTATATACTATATCTATATATCTATATTATATATTATAATAATATATATACCTATCTTCATCACTATATATATACTATATAATTAATCATATATTCTTTCTTATACTATAAAGTATGTGTATCTGCATATATATATCGTTATATGTCACTTACTATTCATCACTATATACGTACCCGCCCATTATTACTCCCCGGACACTTACTTATTTATTTTACCCGTATATTATATATATACGGAGCCCGCTCTTACTGTTTATTCTAATACTACCTATAATAGGCTACTATATATATATATACTATTATATAGTATTACTTATATTATGTTATATTATATACTAATATTTACCTATAGGCCTCATAGTTATAATGTGATATAGGGTATATCTATATATGTATACTAATACGATATAGTATATACGCCTTAGGTGAGGTATATAGTTCGTTGGTTGCCTATACACATATAATGTGTGTGTGTGCTGTGTGTGGTTGTTGTGATGTGTGGTGTGTGTGTTCACCCTGTCAAATAGACTCTTGGTTAAAAATTCAACAAAATGCTTGCTTATATTATATCATTGATAAATGTTCTTGGGTAAAATTAAAGCTTAAAGGGTTCATCAATGCTGCTCTTAAAAGAAATGAAAGAATAAAACCTCAATATTTAATTTTAAATACAAAAAATCTTCTTCTTTTCTTCAAAGTGTTTTTAGAAAGGTTTTAGCTTTTTGGCTTTTAGTAGCTTTTCTCTGTTCTGCTTTCGTGCCCTCTTCCTTAATATCATGATCATGAGTAAATTTTCTTCTTTAAGACCCTCTTCACCTGAAGATATTAGTACAATATATTATAAATACATGATTGAGTGATTGATAATAATAATATTCAATAATAATAATAATAATAATTAATATGATGGCAAAATAATGAATATATAATAATAATATATAATAATATACATATATTAATATAATTTAATAATAATAATAATAGATCAATAATTCATAATATTTATAATCAACTAATAATAATAGATATCAATAAATAATAATATAATAATAATAATAATAATAATAATATAATAACTAATACAAAATAATTAGAAGATATTATATAATATATAATTTATATTAATCATATTATAACTAATATAATAATAATAAGTACATCAATAAATATATAATAATAATAATAATAATATAATAATAATAATAATATCACATAATATATATGTTGATAATATAGTGAGAATAATAATATTAAATAATAACAATAATAGAATTATAATAATAATATTTAATATATAATAATGAATAATAATAATTATTAATAATATAATAATCAATAATATAATCATAATAATCACATTATAATAATAATAGATACATATTTTGGTGAATACAGATATGAATAATCAATAATCCAATATTAATAATATTAATAATAATTATAATCAATAGATAGATAATAATTTAATAATAATAATATAATAACTTAATAATAATATAATAATAATTAATATTTATATAATAATAATAATAATAATAATAAATAGTGATAATAATAATATGATACATTAATTATTAATACAATAATACAATAATAATAATAAAATAATAATATATAATGAATAATATATATATAATCATTATAGATAATATTATATAATAATAATACATAACAGTAATAATAATTCACTAAAAATAATAATAATATAATATATAATAATAATAATTATCATACATAATAATAATAATATAGATAATAATATTGAATAATAAATGAGATATAATATAAATAATAATACATAATACTAATAATATTATAATAAAAATAACTATTATATAGATTTAATAAAAACAATAAGATATATATATAAAATAATAATGAAATTTAATAATCTAATATAATATAATCTCGCATAATCAATATTAATTAATAATGAATAATACTATAATAGAAATAATAATAATGGAATAATTAATAATAATTATTAATTAATAATATATAATTAATAATAATAATAATAATAATATTAATTAATAAACAATAATAATAATCACCTAATAATAAAAATACATTAATATAATAATAATAATAATAATAATGTAATAATAATAATAATTAATAATAATGATAATAATATAATAATAATAATAATAATTAATGAATAATAATAATAATAATAATATATAATAATATAATGAATACGTAATAATAATAAAAATGATAATAATAAATAATAATATATATCATAATAATAATAATAATAAATAATAATAGGATCATAATACATAATTTATAATAATGTAATAATAATAATCATAATATAATAATAATAATATCACATATATTAACTCCTGAATACTAATAATAATAAATAATTATGATAGATAAAATATGGGGAATAATTAATATAATAATATATATGACTAATAATATATTAATAATAATATACTAATCATAATAATATATATAAGTTAATTATATATATATATATATTTTAATAATAATAAATAATAATATAAATAAATAATAATAATAATGTATATAATAATAATAATAATAATAATAAGTAATGAATGAATTATCAACTACATATTATTAAATATATTATATATAACTATAATAATAATTCAATAATAATAATAATAATAAGTAAGTAATAAAATAATAATGAATATATAAATAATAGATAATAGAATCATAAAATAATAATAATAGATAATAATAATACACCTAATAACTAAAATATTAATAATTATAATAATAATTAATAAGTAAATAATAATATAATCATAATATATTACACTATTAATAATATGATAATTAATTTCAAATCATAATAATCATATTAATAATAATAATAATAATAATTTAATGAATAATATTATGACCATAATAGTAATATAATAAGTAATACAATAATATATTCGATATACTATAATATATAATAATAATAATAATCTCTATAATTCCGTAATAATCTGAATACTATCAAACTATAATCATTATAAAGATTAATTTTAAATATCATTTTTGGGTTCTACAATCCTACGCTTGCATACATTCTCTAATATATAATAAATATAATAATAATAATGAATAATAATAATAAGGTCTTTAAATATACCATTTGGTCACAATTAATTTCAACAACTTCTCCTAATATGACACTACACTACACGTATTCAGTCACAGCACTATGGCACACCAGCACGACACACTATTATATTATATATATTTCTACTACTATAGCTACTTTATATATAAGCTATATGATACTCACTATTATCATATTTTTTCTAGTATATATATATATATCCACATATTACTTGGGGTATACTATATTACTCTACCCTATAATACTATTTATGAGCTATATCTTATATACTACATTGGAGTTATTTACTAGTTCGTATTATTTATGACCTATTTACCTGGTTATTATATATCTTATTTATATATATATTGACATACTATTTCTATATATATATATACTCATACATACTATATTTTGATCTAATTCTAATGTATACTGTATTATATATATTATATTATTGTTCATATAGTATATACTATATTCAACTATTAATTATATATATAATAATATATATTATACTTATATATGATCACCCTAACATATTATAGTGGTTTTATGGTATATTATTTTTATATAGTACCCTTATATATGTATAAGGAGGATAACTCATATATATGATTATATAGTATATACCTATATATATTTATTATATATATAATTTTGATATATATATATAATATATAATATATTATATACTATATATATGGTTAGTTAATATTATTATATATATAATATCTATATTATTGTTTCTATATATATAAAGGTTTTATACTTCTATATATATATATATCCGCCATATGGTTTTTCTCTCTCTGCCTTAGGCACGACTTCCTTTTGAAGTGTACTATAACTATATATATTAGTATATATATTTACATGGAGGTTATTTCTTATTCATTATTATATCACTATATCTTGCTCCTACTACTATTTATATATATGTAATATAATATCTATTCTATGAGTTTATTTTTGATGTTTAGTTATATATTAAGGTAATCAAAAATGAGTTACTAATTTATATTAGTGAGTTATAGTATTTACTACTACCTCTATTATAGTGAATATATAACTATCGTTATCTTAGGTTTTCGCATTTCCAATACTAAAATCAAATGTTGGTATTTGCAATGATAAATTCAAATGAATACCAAATACTTATGTAGTGATTTATTATTACTTATGCATTAAATCATAATAATAATGCTTCTGCATTTTACAAAATGGTCTTTAATTTACTTGTTTGTTTTCTTTCCTTTCAGTCCTCCAGAGGATCTTCCCGAAGGGGACTAATTTCCATCTTCCTAACTTCTTTGCTAAAGCAAACATTTCGCTCGATGCTGATTACCTTTGGCTCTTATTCCTCATTCTAGTGATTCCGCCGTGCTCTTCTCCTCATTTCTGGCAAAGGCTCCACCCTTCCTCATTATTCCTTCACCCTCCAACCCTCTCAACTTTTCATTTATGCAGTAACATTTGTAAATTTCCTTCTGAAGTACTAGTAGTTGGGAGTTACTAGATAGAGAGTGGGCAACGCGTACGATGAAAATACGGTCTATAGAAATAAGTACAGCATGATGTGTACGTGCGCGCGTAGCGCGCCTGCACGTGATAGCTCCAAATATTGTATGTATGTATATGAGTGTTTTTATAATAATATAATAGTATTATTATTATTATTATTAGCCCTTCTAATTTTTAAACCCATGTTCTTTTTATGTATATATTTACATATGTTGCACCGTAGGTGCAACAAGCCGAGTGTATTTGATGACGGCAGTCATCAACATTTACATTCGATTTGTTTCATTTACCCACACCCTTTAGATCCGCCCTACACATAACACATTCACATACACTCACACCATCTCTACACCACACGACCTATCATCTACATCTACTCACGTTCCTCCGCATTGTCTTCCTTCCCTTGGGTTTTCTTTCCTTCTCTTCCCCCTTCCTTCTTCCTATCCTTCGCCATCTCTTATTCCCCACCCGGTATTCTCTTCCTTTCAGTTCTAATGTGACAATTGTTTGTGGTGAGGCGTTCCTATCTCTCCCTCCTTCTGGACTGTTGTTCCATGGAGCTATCTCTATCATTCGCTCCCTACCCCTTCTCTGTTTAGGTTTCTCTTCTCTCGCATTCTTACGGAACATCACACTACCAACCTTACTTTTTTCCTCGCGCGCCCTCCGTTTTTTTTTTTCGCCCCGTCCGACTTGGTCCGCAGTCGCCTTTGCACCATGCCCGCTTTCCTGCCTCCGCACCGGGCTCTCTGCCTGCTCTCCACCCTCTCTCTGGTTGGTTCGCGCCTTGGTACTATTCTTCGTTTGTCTCTTCTCGTTCGCATCGTCCGTTGAGAGATCGCCGGCGTTTTTTTTATCTGCTACCCCCTTTCCCTATTCTCTTAACTCTCCATCTATAGACAATTGGAGCAGGATGGAATTTCGGATCCCCGTCTTTTCTGTCTGCTCGAGCACGGTGTTATCGTGTCAGGTTTCGTCGTGAGACTTACTCTTGAGCGTGTTCTGAGTCGGTCTGCAAAGTTCTCCTCCTCGCTTAATAAATAGCATACGACTTCGAGCTCTAAATGTGTATTATACGTTAAAATTACGAATAACATAAAGAATCTTTTCCCTGTCTTTTGTTATTTCGATTTCCT